>BQNB010119982.1:0-20717 GCA_026074375.1 Tanacetum coccineum
AATTGCTTTAGAGTCCGAATAATGAAAACGTGCTTTAGATAGTCGTTCTTATAAGTCAAGCCAGACCCTAAAAGTCAAAGATTGACATCGTCATTCAAACATTCGAAAATTCTCGGATGTTACAACATCATTCACGGACACTCGTTGGCAAATATATTTGCATTCACATATGTCGAGCTTCAATGTCATGAGCTTAGGAAAACGTAATTACTTTTTATGATGTTTGCATTTGTTGCTTAATCATACACTTGGAAATCTTGCGGTCCTACTATTGATTTACATAAACCTATGAATTCACCAACTTTATGTTGACGTTTTAAGCATGTTTTTCAGGTCAATAAGGCACGAGGTGCAATGATACATTAGAAGTCAATAATTGAAGAGTCAACACTTAAGATTTGGGGTCTTATTACATTTTGGGGAAAATTGTTATAAACCGAAATCTTTATTTATATTGTTGAACAATTTGAAGCCATGGGCTTATGTAACAAACAAGTATTTTGTTAATCCAATGTATCTTTTTCAAACGACACGTTTAGTAGTCGTTCTCAGATCTTGTGCTATTGATCCATAAATGTAACGCCCTCGGATATTCAAACATTCCGCTGCGTGCCCAGATTTGAGGGTGTTACATAGAATAGATATGCATGATCACTTAACGAGTTTTGTAAGCCCATTAGGTTTTCCTTAGTGTGTAAAAGGAACGCTACGGCATAGATCTAGATATTAGTTTTTCACATAGTTTTCATATTAGTATTTTGCATAGCAATCATAGTTAGTATTCATAGTTTTTTTGTAATTCAAAATAGTTTTCAATATATTGAAATTTAGTAAAGATCTGGTTTTTACTGTTTCATTGTTCTTCTTAGTATTGCAAACTAGATTCTGCATAGTTTGTGATATTCTCAATCTTAGTTTCTACCATAGTTGTCTTGGATTTATTCAATATAACTAAGCTTTAAGAAACTAAGTAAGATCTGTTCAAAAGGGATCAACAACTTTTGATTAGTATGATCTGAGACAAGGGTAAAAATATCAGCAAGATTTGCTCAGAAGAACAGTAACACAAAAAATCGAGCATGGAAATCAAATATAAAAAATATGTTTCTTCTGCTATATCAGACGATCGATACATCGTATTCAGGATCTGAATACGCCGTATCAGTCTACTGAATGGATACGCTGTATTGGATAAAAAAAGTTAGATACGCCGTATCCAATTGAGTGAATACGCCATATCAGGTTATCGACCAGAACAGTGTATAGAAAACAATTAAACTAACAAAACAAACACACAAATAAAACAAACAAAACAAGCAAACAATAATAAACAAATAAACAGAATTTTATGAAATTTTACACTAATCTAAATTACACTAATCCTAGGGGTTAAGTTAATCTAATGTTAAAAACCAAAATATTAAATAAAAGTAAAGATTTACAATTTCACTCTCCGGAAGCGGCGCCAAAAATTTGATCGTGTCCTCGTGTAGGTGTTATTTATGATTTCAAGTTTTAAATTTATATATTGCCGACTTTACCTAAAACAACACTTTAACGGGCAGTGTACCCGATCAGATGTAGTTTCGTTGGTAAGTAGGTGTCGATCACTAATAGCGAGAACGAAATCTTAATTCTATTAATATTTTGGTTAACTAAACTAGGTTAATTTAAACTATGTTAGTTCTATTCTATGTTAAACCTATGTTAAACCTATGTTACTCCTAATTCTAACGGATAAGGGGGTTTTCAGCCTGAGAGACCGGCACAGGTTTTGTGGTAACTTAGATCAATTTAAGACACAATAACATACGTAAGCAAATAGACAAAAGATAGAAGAGCGGTCTAGCCAAATATAAGAAAACTGTATTAACCATTATTAATCCAATTAAAACGTTGGTTTGTAAAAGTGAACTTGTATTTTTAAGTTGCATCCGTTTGGGAACAACTTCTTTTTCTTTTGTATGTTGTATCGCACTCATTTGAAGATGGTCGTACATATACATACATATCTATATCTATGTATGCATATAGATCTTTATTTAATTTATCTTTCTAATGGTGATCTTATTAAACCCTAGCTCATAGAGACTTTACTCACTTAACTTGGGGTGTGTTAATGGCAATTTATATTTCTAGTAGTCCTCTGTCCAAGTTCTTACCAAAAGAATCAGTAGGGTATTTATTGATCTAGAGTCACCTGCAGTATAACTTGTTCACATATCCAAATGGAAAGCTTGGGGCCTTAATTATGATCCTATTGATCTAGATATATAAATCACTATATGAAGAGCCATCCCGGCATCTAGCTAACTTAGTCGGTATCACTAGATCCAGTTGAATGATAGGCCGCATACAAAAGTACGTAAACAAGTATAAATTGATAAACATAAACAAGCAATCAACGATAAATTAAGCATTTGATATAAACAAACCAAACATTTAAATCTTCATAATCATGGCTAATACCCAAGGGTATTAGCCCTTAATCATTGTAAGCAATACAAAAGTAATAATTCAACCAAGGTAAACTAACCGAGTTAAACGAATGATACCAAAAATCGAACGATTACAAGAGTATAGGAGATTACAAGGTGTTTCCTATGGAATTAGTAGCTTTGCTTGACCTCTTCTGCTCTTCTTGTCTTCTGAAAATCGACTTTTGTGGTTAAGGTATCGAAAATATGATCAAGCACACTGAAAACCCATTTTTAGGTTTCTGTTTATACTGTCTGGAATTTGGTCGATATGGCGTATCAAGAGAGTTAGATACGGCGTATCAGGGATTTCTTGGAGTATGGACCACGTTCGATATCTTCCAGAATATTCCATTACTTTATATTGAATACGGCGTATGGATGTCTATTGGATATGGCGTATTGGACTTTGTATCTTCATGGTTTCTTGTGAAGCGCAGGCACAGATACGCCGTATCTTCCTTGATGGATACGGCGTATAGGATGTCAAAGTCAGTTTCTTCATATTTCTTCGGTTAAGCTCCAAAATGTATGCCTTATAGCCAATCTTCACCAAGTACTCCATAATTACTGTAATTCTCAAATATAAACGATTAAGTAACAATTCTTGCAATAATTATACAAAGTAGCGTTATTTACATGGTGATTAAATGAATTGCTATAAAAAGTGACTTATTGATGTCATCATGTATGAATGTAGACTAGGCCAAATTTCCTATTTCCAGGAAGTCTGTGTCAGGTTTTTGTGTTTATATGTGTAATAATATCATTTAATGGAATAGTAAGAAGCACGAAACAATCTCCAGATCTTAGTTGAGGCAGAGTATAGGGTGTATGGAATCCTATACTTGTGAATTTATAAGGGATTTCAATATTTTAAAGATCTAGAGGTTGAGGTCTGTTTCCTATTAATCTTTATTGTGAACAGTAGTGTAGCTATTCAGATTGCAGCCAACTCTTGTTTTTTCATGAAAAAACTTAACATTTTGTTTTTGATGTTAATTGTTAAGTGAGAGTCTATCCTGGTGTGACAAAGGACTTGAAATTAGGTTTGAAATAATGTTACATATGGTTTACCAAAGGTTTATGTGTTTTTCAAAAAATTGTTGTTTTGTGAAGATTGAGTTTGTTCATATTGTTTAAAGCATGAGTTTGAGTTTGAGTCTTGAAAATTATTGTTTATCGTGCAAAAGTCATGGTTATATGAGTGCAATGGGATATTTCTAATTTATTATAAAATATTCAATCTTTGGGTTGTTGTGGTGTGATTTATTTCTGCAGGGTTGAAGTGTATTTGTGGGTATATAATCCGTAGTCCTCACCTTCTTGATCTTACGGCTCAAATCCCATCCCGTTTTCTCTTTTATGTCTTCGACACAATTTATTTCTCCACTCAATTCACTTTTTAGTTTGGATTGGATCATCTTGATCATCCACTTTGTTAGTTTGGTATTATTTTAGTGTTGTAAGTGGAGTTGTTTGTAAATGTGAACTTGTTTTTAAAGTTGATCTGTTTGGGAAAACTTCTTTTCTTTTGTATGTTGTATCGCACTCATTTGAAGATGGTCGTACATATACATACATATCTATATCTATGTATGCATATAGATCTTTATTTAATTTATCTTTCTTGGTAATTATTATTTTTGTTTGAACTCATCAATATATATACTCAAATCAAGTAAAGTCTTTCTTTTCAAAAGGCCGGCCGGCATACATGCGTGTATATATAATACATAAACTTATATAAGCTAATGGCATTTACTCAAAGTAGAACATTAGGATAAATGAAGTATATATGGGAAAATTTCAAAAAAGATGGTAAATTATATATAGCACAAATCACCATCAAGGAGAGAGTAGACATAACAATCGTTAAAAAAAACATTTATGGAAAAATATGCTTATTAAAATGCAAAAGGGGTCTATGCATGAGAAGAGTATGGAGGAAAAAAGGCGACTCCTAACATTTACATCACATCCAAAAACATATTTATTATTAATTAACTTATCACATAAATAGTTTAGTAAATTAACTTAACTCATTGCCAACTACAGAAAATACTCTTATTTAACCATGGAAAAATATAAGAAAACTGTACACCAACGAACTTTGATATATACTATAAAGAGTTAATTGCATAAATGGTCCCTGTGGTCTGTCGGGTTTAACGAAAATAGTCCCTAAACTTTTTTTTTTCCTGGATCATATCCCTGTGGTTTCGACCCATATCGGGTTTGGTCCCTTGACCAACTTTTCGGTTGGTTTGACCGTTAACTGAAGGTTCAGATGGCTGAAATGACGTAAATACCCTCGTAAGTGTTTGGAAATGATCCATGTGGTTTGTTGTGTTTCGAAAATGGTCCCTCTGACTATTAATTAATTTCTTTTATTTGTACCTTTTAAAAAATTAAAAAAATTATTTGTACCTTTATTTGTACCTTTTACTTTTTTTTTAAAAAAAATTAAAATTTAAAATTTTCTTTCCTATCTTTTGAAAAAAAAATTAATTTTTTTTGTAAGAAAACTTAAAATTGTATAAAAAAATTTAAATTTTTTTAAAAACTTTTTTAGACGTTATTATTCATGAAAAACTTTTGAAAAAAAATTAATTCATGAAAAACTTTTATAAAAAGCTTTTATAAAAATTTTAAAATTTTAAAAATATTTTTTAAACTTTTTTAAACGTTATTATACGTGAAAAAATTTAAATTTAAAAAAAAAACTTTTATAAAAATTTCATACTTTTTAGAATCTTAATTGTTTTTTTAAATATTTTTTTTGTTACGAAAAAAAATTAGTTTTTTTTAAATGTTAAAAAAAATAAAAACTTTTTTACTTTTTCTTCGATTGTTTTTTAAAATAAAAAAAATTAATTAATTTAAAAAAAATTAAACTGGAATTATACATATTTAGTTTTCCTTACAAAAAAAAAAAAAATATTTTTTTTTTCAAAATTTTAAAAAAAAAATTTAAAATTAAAATTTTTATTTTAAAAAGTAAAAGATACAAAAAATTTTTTTAAACTTTACGAATAAAAAAATTAATAATATTCAGATAGATTATTTTTTCGTAAACACAACTAACCAAAGAACCATTTTCAAACACTTAAGCTAGGTGTATTTTACGTGTCAATTTCATCCATCTGAACTTCAAATTAACATTACCGTTCAAAACCAACGAAAAGATGTTCGATATGGGACCAACCCGATATGGGTCGAAACCACAGGACAGGATCCGGGAGAAAAAAAGTTTAGGGACTATTGTCGTTAAAACCCGACAACCGACAGGGCCTCAATTAAGCAATAAACTCTACTATAAAAAATGCTATTGGACAAAGTATTTCATTATTTGTGAAGGCACTTTGTACTAATCAACTGCGTTATTTAACAAATTAATCTTTGCATGATAGAAAATGAATACTTTTGATTATAATGCAATGAGGAGATGAGATTGTTCTTGGGTAATTTTCAGCGATACTTAGCGGACACATAACATAAAAATTCGCCTTTCGGAATCATGGTATTTGAATTTTACGTCGGACTAATTCACCGGAGTTTGAACTTCAAAAGAACGACATAAGCAAACCGTTCTAGTTTGAGAAGGTTAAACCGTGTTCATTTATTGGGGTTTTTTTTTAATACATATTAAAGTATATGCAGCTCCTGAAATCAAACATGCATGTTTCGGTGGCAACGTTGGTCATGTGTTATATTCTACTAGAATAGTACAGAAAGTAACTATAATTTTCAAATGTACAAAAAGTATTGCATACCACTTCTGTCTCCAACACCGCAACTCAAAATGGTGTCAAGAGCCAACTTGTGATGTGACAATCCTATTTCTAATGGTAGTCTATAATATAACATTCGATTACGATTGAAACCAAAAACTTTTAAGATACTACATCTCATGAAATCTTTAGATTTTCATTTGCATCTAATTTCTTGGGGTTCCAAACTCTTTCTAATTAGCTATGTGTTATATTAAATAAACTTTTAACCATAACAACCGACGTGAATAAAACAAAAAGATAATATAGAAAAACAAACCATTGAAGTCAACTGCAAAAGAAAGAAAAAACCGTGGACCTTTAAAATGTCTACCGAAATTAGTGGATAAATTTTCACCTCTACGGTTGCTCACACAACACGTCGAACAAGTACGTCACGATGCTAGTCGTTACTTCACAATACCCATACAACAAGTGTAGAAACTCTTATCTTTGAACCGAACAAAAAAAACCAAACAAACAGCAAGTGTAGAAACTCTCGGATCGATTTAAATAAGATAGTTGACTTGGGTGAACAACCCTTATTTAAACATAAAAATAAAATAAAGATAAATATAAAATATATATACCAGGAACAAAATCCCGCTAATCACAAATTCGGAGTAGTTATATAGTATTCTCGGTCGAATAGAGTGTTTCCGGGTCGTTATGTCCAAACGAGGCTTAAATGGAAAATCGAATGACGAATTGATAATCGATGTTTGAATATGACAAGGATATGATTGGGCACTAATCCTAATAAGAAAATGCACAAAAAGATGAGCAAGGAAAATAAGCTAGAGCATGCATAAAGGCTAGGAATGGCAAAAAAACACTAAACACTTTTATACTAAGACACAAATGAGCTCAAATAAGCTTAAGACAAACCAAATAAGCTAGACTAACTCTAAATAAGCAAATTTAGCAAGCAATTAAACTAAGTTAAGCATGAGAAACTCAGCAGTACTAACACCAGTACTAACAGTACTAACTTGGAGTTAGTACTGCTAGCTTTAAAGTTAGTACTGCTAGCTTTACAAAACAAAATCAAACAAGAAATAAGCAAATAAGCTAAAACAGATATTTAACTAACCCTAATAAGCACTCAGGTATAAGAATAAGCAACTAGAGTAAACTAAAATGGCAAATAAGCTCAAAACTAAAAACTGATAAACTATTGAAGTTGCTTTGAAAGGGCGAATAAGCTTAAATAAGCTTACTCCTAAAGACAGTAAACGAAAATGGCTTAATCTACTCTAAAAAGCTAAGCAACTCTTAAATAAGCAGAAATAATAAGCTGATAAGCTAAAATGAACTAACAGTACTAACAGTTTTAACTAACAGTACTAACTTAGAGTTAGTACTGCTAGCTTTAAGTTAGTACTGCTAGCTTTAAAATTTCCAAAAGTGAACTAGCAGTACTAACTATGGGTTAGTACTGTTAGTTGAAAACACCCCTTACAGTTTTCAAAAATCATTTCTTTTTTTTAATTCAAGCTGATTTGGTCCTAATTTGTTAAAAACAGATTATCAAATAACAAAATAAGGCACTTATGAACAGATTTTAGTCAATAACAAGCACTTAAATAAGCATATCAGTCTAACAGTCTTAACAAATGAACTAACATTCTAACCTAGAAATTTGCACAAATCACTTTTAAACTAACAACTAAGCAAGATAAGCACTAAACATCATAATAAAGCATAAATAAGCAAATATAGGTAACAAATAAGCACTATAAGCAGTTCTACAGTAGATAAGAAAAGTAACAAAAAGAGAGACTTACAACACCCTTGCTCAAAACAGGGCTAAACCAAGAATCTACAAGCTCTAGCTTTGTATAATAAACAACTAGATGAGAGTCCATAAGCCCATCCAAACATGGCTTATCAACATAAGACTGTTGGTATATTTTGAGTGTGGACCTTTTTTAGACTTTACTTAAATTCTTAGTATTTGAGTTTAGACAAATGACTTATATGATCTTATAAGACTTGAATCATATTAAGTATAGCTTTTAAAAGAGTAAATACAGAGAATTAAGAAATGACTTAAAAACTCCAAATTTGTATTAAGACGAAAGTTAAAGTTACAAATACAAGACATGTAAAAAAAAAAATTGCTAAAAATTGAAGCTGAAATTTAACTAAGAAACTATATAAAAAATAAAAACAAAAAAAAAAAGCGACTCCCTCACTTGGGATACAATGGCCCTATTTATACTAAACGAACTAAGGCTTGGTTTCTTGGACTTTTCTTCTCTTCTTTCTTTTTGTGTTTTCTTTTGTAAAAAAATCAAGTGTGCTTTGGTTGTGTGAGGTGATCTAAAACAAATCCCAGCCTCAATTTCTTTTTGCTTCTTTGAGTCAATCCAACAACCTCGAAATTACTTGGAAATGGTGAATGATTGCCAACATGGCAATTATAAGTATGGGGGGGGAATAGTGGAGTGGTTGAAATGATTTATCCAGGGTGTTGAGTGGTTTGCAGGGTAAAAGTATAGGAAGACATCCCTTAGTTGTACCTGGGTTTTGTTGGGCGGGAAAGATAGTTTTGGGTAGGTTGACAGCTTTGGCCCCTCATCTCTTATAACTTCGTTGTAACTTTCGCCCTTTTATGATATAACTTTAGGGGTTTCTTAGGATAGCAGGAACTGGCCCCTAAAGTTATACTTCACCCGCAAAATTCGATTTCAGCCCTTGTCTTTTTGTAACACAACTTGAGGTTTGGCAGTTTTAGTCCCTCAAGTTGTATTTTTTTCATTTGGTTGACTTTTGACTTTGACTGACTTTGGCTTTGATTTGACTTTGTCTTTTCCATTCCGTACTCGGTTTTGTCGTTTTTGGCTTTCTTTTTGAATATCCGTTCCTGCACAATTCAAATGCAAAACATACAAATACAATGTATCTTTGGTACATTTTTAGTCTTTTAAGTCTGTTTTTAATGGAAAATGGTATGTGTAATTAAGCACATACCAAATCACTAACTGCTGTAACAGTGCCTGACCAGCTCTCGGGCAACGAAGAGAGTAACAAAAGAGCTTGTACTTCATCATCCAATTTAATATCAACCGACATCAACCTTGATAGGATTGAATTAAACTCGTTTACATGATCTGCAACAGAGGCTCCTTCATTCATCTTCGTATTAACCAACAGTCCAATAAGAAACACCTTATTTGATGCACTAGGTTTCTCGTACATATTAGACAGAGCCTTAAACAAGTTGTATGTAGTCTTCTCATTGACAACGTTGTAGGCTACGTTCTTCGCCAATAATAGCCTGACCAACAAACACACCCAGCCTCGCCTATCAAGCAGGGTTCCAGTCCTCATCTATCCTTCATGCCTGTAGTTTCGCTTCTCGCCAACCGCTCGTGAAAGCATCTTCTGATACAGATAGTCTTCGATCTGCATCTTCTAGAACTCGAAATCTAACCACAAACTTTCGATCTTTATCTGACCTATACGTCTGCCATTGTGAGAGAGAGCGAGTCTGGGGAGCGCGAGTTGCGACTGAATACACGTTGTTATAGGTATATCCGCAACCTGCTCACTAAAACCTCTATACAGACTTTGTACGGTATATACGCTCCTATACAACAACCCCTTTCAACAACAAGGAATACAAACAAGGCTTATGGAAAGTAAAGAACACGAGATATACTGTGTACTACGACTTAGTATCGTATCTTCACGGGGTCAAACCAGAGAGATTTTATTATTGTGGTACACACACACAAGAGATACAATTTACAATTACAATGAGGGGGTATTTATAAGTGTGAGACCCTAAACCACTTTACTCATTCTACCGATGTGGGATTGGGTTTGTACCCAATAATATAAGCCTCCACAACTTAACAAAATGCTTACATCTTCATGTAAATTAAACGGAAACTAGGCTAATCAATTGCAGTTATTCAATATCATTTAGACGATTTCAAACGATATCTTTTAACGCTAAAGTCATCAACGGAAACTGTACGAATAATAACATTAAATCTTACAGCAAAACATCTCTAAAGCTAACAGAATCATAAAAACTAAAACGCTTTGCAAATTCATGATTCATTCGTCATCATCAAACAGACACCAATTATTATGATATATTTAACGCTTACATCATCATGGACGATAATCAGAGAATAATAAGTAAGAATGAGCTATTTTAATGCTTACGTCATCAAATAAACATCTAGATAGTACATAACAGAAAAAAAAAAAAAAATATAAAAAGAGTAAAAAAAACCTAAAATTAAGCTTAACATCCTTTGAATAAAGCTTTTATTCTTAATCATTTGGTTATGTAATTGCATTCATAGTCATCATCAAATATCTTGGTGTTTTCAAATATTTACACAAAAAGTCAAGCTTTAATATAACGGTTACTAACAAAATGAACTACAACAGTTGACATGATCAACAGCTAATTCATTTCAACGCTTACGTCATCAGATACATCACCAGAAACTGAATGGACAATAACACTTACTTCACGTAACAAATAAACAAATCTCAAAATCTAACAGAATAGTAAAAACTAAAGGCTTAATAAAATATCGTGATACAGTCATCACAAAAGACTTTATTACTACGATTAGTATTCATCACGCTTAATTTATATTATTTTATTAAACCGAAAAACTAAAGGCTAATCATAAAGTAATCACAAATACATCTAAGAAATTAACATAATTACAAAAAAATGCCGACTAGGAATCAATAAATTCACAAACAACCATATACCTTAACAGAGAATATAAATGATTAACATTTAAACTAGAAACGATCTAAGAGAGTTGAAAGCTCACAATTATCAACCCGATACTTCGTCGTCGATGTTGATCCTCTCACTTTAGCGCGCTTATGAATTTAATCATCTTCTTCCACCCTGTAAAAACAACTTAAACAACTTTTTAAGTAAATTTACCTTCTATCCCTCACACCTACTTCAGCATTATAAACCCCCTTATTCACAATTTTAAACGAAGTCTTTTCACTTTCCCCTCTACAATAAAACACACACAGTTTCACACAGTGTTTATCTTCATTCTAAAACATATCCAAAATTTCAATAATACTTACACTCCACTTTTTATAAACCAATCAAAAAATATAGTCTTATGAAAAGAATAAAAAAAGTGATAACAATAACAACCTAAAAAAACACATGAACCTAACCTACCCTTTACCCTTAGAATCTTCCATCCAAAGTGTTAAAAAACAAGTTCAAATTAGATTTTGAACATCTTTTAACCGAATGTATATGCGAAGACTTGCATTTTTACATACTTTTTCTGTATAACAAATATTCACAAACAAAAAGAATATAACTAACCTGTGTGTTCGATATTATGAAAGGAGTTTAGCCCACTTTTGTCAAGAAGTAAATAACAACATGCTGGTGGAAAATCGTCGTGGTCGATATAGTACATAAGTTTAATCACTCAGGCCAAAACGGTTGTGTCTTTTTAGGTTTATTGATATATCTATAACCGGCTAGTGGTTTTGTGTGTATTTGTTGTTGTTTAGAGTTACAAACTAACTACAAAGTAAATGTGTATTGAAATTTTGAAACAGCTTGAAAAGAAAATACAATGAATTCACATTGAATAAATTGAAATTGTTAGGTGAGAATTGAGAAGCTATAAATGATATGTACTACTACAATGAATTCGCATTTTGTGTAAATTGTTAGGTGAAGGTATTAAATAGTTAGGTGAAGCTATTAAATGATATGTACTACTATAGTGAATTCACATTTTGTGTGTGCCTTGTATTTGGTTGTGGCCAGCGGTGTAAGCTGCTTGGACATGAAGAAACCTACACACAAAGTTTTGTATGATGGGCTACTGGGTAAAACTCACACGAACCGAAAAAATTAAACCGAATTTGTAATACAATTGAATTTGTCATAACTCAACGGAACGAAATTAAAATTTCGATTTTCGGTTTAGATATGGTTTTGATAAACTAAACCGAAAACCAAATTATATATACTTTTGATATATTTATATCGATAAAAAAAAATTAAAATTTTATCCTACTATAACAAAATACTTTTTAAGCTTGAAATAATTTTTTTTTAATCTATATAATTAAATGTTTTAAAATTATAAATGATGTAGTTCTGTTTTCATTTAAGTATAATTTGAATTCGGTTCGATTGAATTTTGGTTCTTCAAAAAAAAAATAACCAAACAACCCGAGAGCCGAACCGATAAACACTCTAATAGATTATTCCATTTTAACTTAAAGAATTATTATATAGAGTTGAAACATTATTTTGATTCTAAGATTGCAAACAGTAGTAGGGATACAATTAACATGTTATTAGTATGTCACTTCAACAACTCATCATCCCTCTAATAACACCTCAATAACTAAAACACTCTTTTCAACAAAAATATTAGTAACATGTTATTCGTGCCTATGGTTCCCTACCCACTCACTCACAAAAAAAAACCAATGGCATTTAGCCATTCCAATGGCTAAGGGACGAACGATGCATTTGACCGATGCAGTATGGCGCCATTGATACCCAAAAATGACGAAAGGCTTGCGAACAGCGCCCAACACCTTGCACTCTAAACTCAATAGTCAATTAATAACCTCATAGAATGTACTATTGTCCGGATCAGACCGAATTCTTTTCAATGGTTTGATGTAAGATGCTCAAAGTTCATATCTTGAGTTAAGGACAATCATATTGTCAACCGTACAAAGTGCAATTCTTTTCAAAGTTCATGGCTTCATATATTATTTGGTTTGAAACGTTTTGAATTTTGAAACCGTATAAAGAGACTTCAAGTTTAAGATTTTTTTTTTTTGGAACGGAGACCGGCGATCTTTTATTAGAAACAAAAAATAGCAAAGATCTATATTACAAAACAAAAATATTAGGGGTTTTTGACCATTCGTTACACAATAAAAGAACTAGCAATGACAATTATCAATAACATCAACTTCGAAGGTTTTCTCTCGTCAAATAAGAGCTTTTTGTTTCAAAAGATCCAAATCGTACTAACCAAATGGAATACCAAACTCTTCGAACATCTTATGAGTTTGGTATCCATACGAATTAAATAACCCAAGACTCCATTCTGCGCGAGATGAGTTAAGTTTTGCGAGATTCCAATTATACACCAGCTCATAAACACTTAAGTTAGCAATGTCCCGAACCAATCCCACACTATAGAACAACATGGCCGTCGATCAATATCATTATCACAATGGGACAGCGACATATCCTTGAATGTCAATACCATCTACGATAAATGTTGAACCCGGTATGTAAAGTCATCGTCCTTGATTTTCCAAGAAAGAACGTTGATTTTTATTCGGGACACACTACCCACTATTTTCTTCTCCAATAATCGGAAAGGCATATACTCAACGAGATACGTCTACGAGCAAAGGCCATCCGAAAATATACTGTATCACTCCAAGTTCCAATCCATCTGTCAGCCGAAGGCACGATAGTGCCATAAACGAACCAATTTCACCATAAGGCTGTCGAATGATTTTGCTCGAATAACCGCCCATCTAGGATTCGACGGAAAAGCAGACCAAACTCATATCGCCTATCTTGAACTAACAAGTAACATCCCTTTTGAGGATTCAAGCGCGTATAAATCTGGAAAAAGTCTTAAAAAATGACCCCTAGTTGGCCAAATGAGCAACCAGCATTTGGTTGACTCCCCTTTTCCCATCTTAATGATTCAGATAATCAAAAACGAACATACCTATTCTTTGTGAGAGATCGAACTTCACATCAAAATCGAAAGCCAACATGATTTGCCAGTAAAAGTCCCATTCAGAATGAATTTACCACCCACAACCTGTGAAAAGCCACAATAATTAGTCCAAAGAGAGTCTTTTTGCGAGCGAAACTTCCAACCCATTCATCGCTCAAGCCTCTATTTAACTCCAAATAAGCTAGAGCACACAAGCCCCCGCCCATTTTTTGTCTGTCAAAACATTGTTCCATTTAACCCAGAACTTTTTCATACTACCCGGATCATGCCATTAAAGAAATGAATCTAATAGACTTCAAGATATGAAGCACCTTTGAAGGAACTTTGAAAATAGACCTTCGAAAGACTGTAATAGATCCTAGAATCGATTTTTAAACAAAGTTAAACGACCACCAATAGAAAATTTTGATTTCCTATTTTGGAAAGCGAGACTTCACTTTTTCAACCATCTCTTTGCCATGCTTGAACACCGTCCCTAGAACCTCCACTCTAGCCCAAGATATAGAAATGACCCCTTAAGAACGAGACATCCTAACATTGGCCAGCCGCTTGGATGACCAGAGCACTTTCTTAATCCCACTTAATCTTATTACTTTTGTTCAAGTTAATCTTAAGGCCCGAAGCATGAAAAAAGCATTTCAAAACGTGAATCAAAGTGGAGATATTACCGTCACTCCACTCCCCTAAGAAAATAGCATCATCCGCATAGAACATATGCGAAAGACATAAAGATTGATCTAAACACAATACCTTTAAAAACATCCCCGCGGTTATGATTACCTTTGAACAGATAAATTAAAGGCTCTCCATCAACAGTATACAGAGGAGGGGATAAAAGATCGCCCCATTGTTTCAACCCTTTATAGAATTGGAACTCCTTGTGAAGACATCCATTTACAAGAATAAACCCCGTCAATTAGAAGAAGTTTAGGCAACTTTGAATCCAGTTACGCATTTACACCTGAAAACCAGAACTCTTTAAGAACATCTTCTAAAAAATACCAATCTATCGAATCAAAGCTTTTTTCAAAAAACGACCTTAAAATTTAGAGTCTCTTCTTCTTTTGGTACACCACTGAGAATCTCATTAAGAATAAACTGACCGTCTAACAAATTGTCCTTTCGCGATAAAATGGCATCTTGCACTTCATTACCAATGTACCCCAAAACATTAACAAGCTTGTTAGACCCAAAATCGTTGCAATGGTTCTTGTAGATACTTCCAATGAGGCTATAGGCTAAAGTCCTTGACCAAGTTAGCGTCCGGGACTTTTGGTAACAAAGCAATAAATGATGCGGTAACAACCAGGAGGAGATCTTCTCCATAATAAGAAAGAAATGATTTTAACAGCCATATAAACATCGTGCTCAATAAGCAGCACCGAAAATGCCGATAAAATCCAAAAGAAAAGCCGTCAGGGCCGGGGATTTTGTCTGTGCCACCACCCCAAACAGCCGTTTTAAATCTCCTGTTTTAGACATTTCTCGCTTCGATGTCCTTACTTTGATCTTCAGAAATAGTTTTCGGAAATATCATATTAATATATAGCAAACGCCTCTCGAAGGTTTATCGAATCTATCCTAAATGAGAAAGAAATTCTGTTGGTGAACATCATATAGGTTGCGCCCTCCAAATGCCATCAATTCGTAATACATTCTGATTTCATTTGATTACGATTTTTTATCAAAATTCCGTGGAAAAAAATTGATTTGTCATCGCCTTCGATTACCAAACTTGATCTTGTCCTTATGAGCCAAATCACATGGAAAATATGATCAATGTTACGAGATGCACCAACACCTCCATTCTTTTTTCGCATCTACCTCGAGTACCTGTCGCCTTTGTCAATAACCGCATCTAACTGGTTCAACTCCTTCTTAAGATTTGCAATAGAGAAACTGTTTTACTTTTTGATTATCTTTATCCAAATCTGATGCGAGTCTTTAAGGAATTTCAATTTACCGCCAAGTTATGCATTCCATAAAGTCAACAGAAGGGGGCAAGAATCCAAGTTGAGTGACAAAATCATAAAGCCCTCGAGATGAATCCAATGTTTAAAGATCAGAAGGGAACCGTACCCATAATCAAAGAGCCGACCTCAGAAGAAAGAATCTGTCTATGATCGGAGTAATAATCTGTCCAAAGTGATGCGCTAATGTAGTGAAAATATTTTAGCAAATTGTAGATACAAAAAAATCCTAATCCAACTATGTCATCTTTTTTGGTCGCAGACTAGACGACAAGTGAAAGCACTACCTCAAAGATGAACTTCTTCAAGACCCGTGTAATTAATAAAAAAATAATTAAAAATATCTCGTCCCAAGAACATTAAAATTCAGTACCAAACCTTCTGATTTGACGTGAACCTCATTGAAGTCACCCCATAATCACAACCTCTCCTTGCCACAGATAATTAACTTGCGCCAAAGTAGTCCAAGCATAACAGTTTATCAACTCGGATTTTCATGAGGAGCATAGACCGCAATAATCAAGAGTCAAACCGTTCATGACCAACACCCCTAATAATGATAAAAAAATCCGAAATAGTGAAGCTTTTTTACAAAAAAATGTTGGGATTATTCCAAACACACAAAAGATTCCACCTGAATAGCCTACCGAATTACTATGAAGAAGCACAAAAGTCGAATTACCCCAACACCGACGAACACTGAAAAGATCAATCTCCTCCATCTTTGTTTCTTGCGAATCCAAAAATTTCACCTTAAATTCTTCACAACAAAACTCCTTTGCCCAATCTTTTTTGTGAGTGCGACCTCTACATAGCGCGAGCAATCATGCCGCAATCCTATCGATCCTACACTCTAATCACTAGATCGCGCGACCAGCGCACCCAACTTTCCACACCGACTCTCACAAAACTCGAGCACGGCTACAGCCTTTATGCACACATTTTCATCTAACATATCAGAAGACACACGTCACTAGTGGAGTTCACACATCACTATTCGTACCAGTCCATTGTCACACATTGAGCCATTCATGATAGTCTTACTTTATAGAGTGATCTTCTCCCCATCTCACAGTCCCCACTACTCACCCAACAAAAAAATGACAGCGTGAACAGAAACTCTTCACATTCCCCACTCGACATCTCTTCCACAACATCTCGATATCACAGTCTCTACTTCACACACACACAACAGGCCCACAACTTGCCATCTTCACTTCCCAAATGCTCACTCTCTCTAGGATCTGACTACACACGACTTATGATGAATATTGTATATGCGGCGACACACTCAGGACCATCATAGCTGAGAACATCGATATATGAGCTTACGTCACTTATTCCTCATATCTATGAGAACTCATGACTTAGATATAGACCCTTCTGTAAGCGCGTGCGGTATATATGGTAGTGATATTCTTTTAACTGAGAGAGTGTTGGTGATAGCACACCAGACCGCTATATGGGATATCATGAATGTGGTTGACTCTCATATATGGTTATGTACATACCACTTAAACTTTGTATTACTGCACACGTCCCTCACAACTAGACTGTTTATTTTAGCACACGTACACATTTTTTAATTTTTTCTCATTTAGGCGGGACAAAGAGGATTAAGCATTGCGCGCAACGAGAGATCCACAGTCATCTAGCATAGCACGCTTTAGTATTGAGCGATCTCAGCGCGGGTTCAGAGAGGTTATCACATAATCGTATATGGAAAACGTAAGAAGTGGTGGATTAAAATATTTATAAAAGTTATGAGAGTTACACAAGTGTAATTTGTCTACTATATCTTCGAGCGTATGAGAATCTACACAGAGAACTTTACTCAAAACTATTGTGACACGTTGTTAAGAAGCGGACGCACTAGTAGTGGTGATAGCTGGTTATAGTGAGGAACAGCATCTAACAATAGGGTGTGACAGTCTAGTATGAGCGTTCCCAGGCGTATCTATTCATATATCTCTTATTTTAGACTCTCTGGTATTCTATTGTCATGGACAGTGTGTAGTCTGTGTGATGTATGTTTTAACTAGTATGTACTGTTACTGACTGGTTTATTTACATGCAATTATTGTTCAGTCTGGAGAGTGTCATGTGGAGCGGATACTTCAGTAATACTCCTGATTCATGTGAGTACCGGTGAGGTGTGGACAGTGACACACACAGTCGAACTGGCCTCTGAAATTATAGATCTCAAGAAGTGATACTATTTGGATGGGTAGATGATAGTGCACGAAGTCTTGAGATCAGTTTGGGACATGTTATTAATGAAGAGTCTCTCAAACACAGTTAGTATCTCATAGTTGTATTAACATAATCATATTGTATAGGTTGTATGTGGGGAAGTTTGCAGGCACATTAGCACTCGTCATACACATCTCTTGTATGGAGAGTAGAGTATTAGGTGTGTTATGTTTGATGATGGGGACAGTGAGTGTGAATCACTACGTGACACACTACCGAGATTATGAGTTTACGTAAATCCTTAAGGAGTCTCATGACTGGGAGTCTATCAGCACGCGGACAGATTAGACACAGTGATAGGGAGGTAGACATCGTCACTAGTTGGATTAGATAGGACAGTAGATGTATCTCTCATTTGATATATATAACTAATGATATGACATACAGTTGTGGGGTGATAGGAGGTGGGGGGAGGGGATTAATATTCTATAATGGACGCGAAAAATCCGGTGCAGTGATGATTATATGTGCTCAACAGGGATGCCAGGAGATAATGGTTGTGTGAAGAGTGAAGGTTGGTGATACTTCAAGGTGCACTAAGATGCACCACAGAGTGTTGTTGTTAATTCACGACATGGGTATGGTGGTTGTGTTGGAGGGGGTGTGAGATAAATGATTAGATTGTTATTTGGATGGGGTGTATTATTATTTAGATAGTTTGTTGTGTGTAAGATGTTATGTGGTTGGTGTTAGGAAAAATGTTTAATATTGGTGGTAAGTGTAGTTTTTGATTAAGGATTTGTGAGAAAATAAAGTGTGATTGTTTAGGTGTTTGAGGGAAGTTGGTGATGTTGAGGGGTATGGGGTAAATAGAATTTGGGTGATTTTGGGGATAATTGAGTTATTAATTTATAGGGTGTTTTAGTAATTTTAATTTTATTTTAATAGTGAGGAATGTGAAAGTTGGTTGTTTTAGTTTATTATTATGGAAGTGTGTGGTATGATTGTTGTGTGAGAGTGGGATGTTATTTGGGGAGAAATGGTTTTGGGGGTTTTGTTTGGGTGTGTGTTTTTGTTTAGTTGTTAGTAGGAAGAGTTTGTTATTAATAGAAAATGGTGTTGAGGGTGTGGGTTGGGTGTTATTGTGTTTTTGGTGGGTTATGTTTTTATGTTATGGGGGTATTTGAATGAGAATTTTATAAGGTAAATGTAAAGGAGTAAGTGTTGGTGTTATTTAATTTTTATTTTACGTATGTTGCGATTATAGCGCTCATGAGTAGCATTCCTTTCAAGCGAGCTAAATAGGAGCGACAGATATAAGCGAGTACTATCGGATTTCTGTAGAGAAGTGGAGATCATTGTGGATTGACAACTCAGTAGAGGACTCTGTGGGTGGCTATGTAGCAGGGTATTAGGCGAGTACAACTTTCTTGAGGGAATCTTGTCTCTGAGGTATATGTGTATAGGTCATCGACGTGTTGAGGTTGGGTGAGTGTTTGTATGATTTTTATTATGGGTTAGTGATTGTTGTATTTTATTGAATTAGGTTGTAAGGTTTTGTTGGGTTGTGAAAGATTTTGTTTGTTGTTGTTTTTTGGGGTAATTTGAGAACGGAGGTAGGCGTTAATATTATAATGTGAACTGTAACTCTCTGTTAATATGATCGACACAACATATTGTTTTAATTTTTTGAATTTTAACTCTCTTGGGTTAAATAGGAGGGGGTTGGAGGAGTTAATAGGGTTAGATTTGATTGGTAATAGTATTTTAGGTTTTGAGGTTAGTGTGATGATGTTAGGGTATGTGGGGGGTGAGATTTATGGGTTGTGGTGAGTTTGTTGTGATATGGGTTGAGGGTTAGTGAGTTGTTTGGGGGGGTATAGTGATTAAGGTTGTTAGTTCAGTGAGGGATTTGGTTAGGTTGGGGAATTTGAGTTTATGGGATTTAATTGGGTGTTTTTTGTGGTGGAGTGTGGGTAAGGGGAGGGTTGGTTATTGAGTGTTAGAGTTGTTTTTGTTTATATAGGGTTATATTTGGTGTGGTAGGTAATGGTTGTAGTTGGGTTGTGAGATTTTTGGGTGGGGGTTTTTTGGTTGTGGAAGTGGTTTGGTGTTATTATGGATTGTGTTAGTGTGTTGTGTGTTTGGAAGGAGTTTTTTTTGTATTATATGTTGGATTAACTTTTGGTATTATTTGGAAAAAATGTTGTAGCGTTTCACAACATTTACAAAACCTAGCGTGGTTTTTCATAATTTACAAGAAGGGCATATTTGAAATGCAGCCAAAGCACATAGATGATTAGTTAATCATGGTGTATAACACTAGTTTTAATGTACGTGCACGCACGGGGTTTAGACATTATGTTATTTTAAATACATGTATGATTTTTATTTTTATTTTGTTTTATAAGTTATGTTATAGAGTATTATCGAACTCATATGAAGAGAATAGATTCATATCTTATATATATTATATGAGCTTGAGGATAATTACTAATTTTTTTTTCCTTTTGATTTACCTGTTAACTAACTCGACATTGTGAG
>BQNB010119983.1:0-20717 GCA_026074375.1 Tanacetum coccineum
TTAATTTTTTTTGCTTATTTAGAGCTTATTTTAAGATAAAGAGATTCTATGGGTTTTTTCGAAGCTTATACTGCTTTTTTCTTGGTCTTATGTGCTCAAAAGCTTGTTTAGATCGAAAGAAATTCTAGGCTTAAACTTGAAGAATAGAGGTAGATGTAAACTGTTCATAGCAGCGGTTTGGCCAACATGGTATTTTTTTCGTTTGTTTGTCGAATTTGGCAAAAAGATGAAAAAAACAAAAGTACCTGACGACGGTTTGTCATTTAGCATGGCGGTTTGACAGTGGCGGTTTGACCGTGGCGGTTTGCCGTAGCGGTTTGGTGACAGAAGACTTAATTTATCTTGGTCAATCTAAACAAAACGTTGCCCGATTCGAAACTTGGTGGCGGTTTGGTTGGTGATGGCTGTTTGGTAATTGCGGTTTGGTGTTGGTGGTGGCGGTTTGGTAAGTAGCGGTTTGAAGGTGGCTGTTTGGTAGTAGCGTTTTGGGGTAGCAGTTTGTTCTGCCAGCGGTTTGCCTCTCTTAACCCAAACCGAGTCAACTCGGTCATTATCGAGTTGACCCGGGTCAACTCAATGAGTTACACCTGAGTAAAGAAAATGCCAAAAATGAAAGACGATATGTAAACTGACACTGACTCATACACACAACAATAACAGCTTCATTACAAACCACTACAAACAACATCAACAACCAACAACATCACCAGCTTCATCAATAAAACCAAATCTAATCTACTTAACCCATAGTCATATCACAACCAACAAATCCAATGTCTATCTATTCCCATCGTCACAAATCCATAACATCCTCCATCTCCCCTCCAAAAATCAAGATCAAGACTCGAAACTGAAAGTTCTAAGAATATTCGATCTTAGATTCGTGTGTGTGTGCCATCTACAACAATGTTTAAAGATTGAACACACACTTCTCATCACAGATCTATAAAAGGCAAACCTTTCTTCTTTTATATTCGAACATACATAAAGTTTTATGACAACTTTGTCTCCATCACCTTTATTTGTCTTGATTACGAAACACACAAAACCGAAAATCAAATACAACTAAAGACCTACCTGAGATCATTAAAAGACCTTGAAGAACCACGATATGGCAAAGAAGGTGTTGAGGGTTGTAGTATAGCTTATATATCTCGTATTTTGCTAAGTTGTCATTTTAGTTATTTTGCCTACCATTATCTGATACGATATGTATTACTTTCTGAGTATTTTAGCTATGTTTTTCGCCTACCCGTAAGAAGTCTTGCTGGGGAACCATTTTCCCAACTGGACTTAAGTGTATGAGGAGCCTCTTGTGGAACCAAAGGAGATAGAGTAGTTGATCGCTTGTTGGATAGTCGTAGTAGGGCTGGACCCGCTGAGTCGGGTGACTCTTGCGAAGGTAAAGTCAAACCCATGCGAGGCCCATCATAGGTTTATTCCATCTTTTACCTCGTCACGTTGTTATTGATTAATTCTTTCGAATATCTGGTATTTTAGAGGCGCTGCGAGACTTTCGTTCCTTTATGTCATTTTTGAATTTATCTTTATATAAGTAAGTAGTTATTTGTTGGAGCATCCTTTATGTGTTATGTGGTGGTAATTTAAGATGTGCAATGTGGTATATGTTCTTATATGTGAGTGATCATTGAGATGCGTAGTCTTGGAAGTAAGTATACGTGTGAAAGGAGGCAATTATAATTATGGCGGCCGACATAATTATAAAGGAATCACACACATGGACTTGTGACCATGATTGCATTGATTGATGTTTGTTTATTACTTGGTAGTGTGAGGTGTGGTAATGTTTGAAATCCTGATAAGGATGGTTATATGGTTAGGGAATTATTCTCTTAACCTAATGTGCGGATATGTTATGGATAGTTGTGTAGATAGTAAGTTGTGACAACCGTGGTTTGAGCGGGTTAGTTTATACCTTTAGACTTTAACTTATTACTTATTTTGTGTGATTCTTGTGTGCTATGTGATCTTTTTGGTTGTTAAGTGGTTTATATATGTGCATTATATCATTTTAGAGGTAAATGATTATCTTATTTTATGTGCATATGAGTTGGAGATAAGTATTTCATTTGTTCACGTGTGGTGATAATGGAAATGAAAGACGCGTTGCATGCATTGCTACGTCAAAACTTGATTTTAAAGGTTAAGCGTTTATTGAATATGGGTGGCTTTATGAAAGAATGATATGGTTGAAATATAGAAGTTTGTATCAAACTTTCTATAAATAGCATGTGAATTTGGAAATGAAAAGTTATTTTTAGAAAGTGCGGTTTATTGCGTTTATGTGAAAAGGTTTACTCAAATTAGCTTAGGTTTTTATAAAAACTTAAGGTAATGCAAGTAAATATGTAATTAATAATTAAATACAAAAATATATATGTAATTATATATATGGTCGATCGGTTATGAGGTATTAAGAGAGTTTAATGTGCAAATTTAATAAAACTAGAGTTTTAGGGGGACTAGGATGCTAATTAAGGGTATTTACTAAAAACCTATCACAAAATTCTGCATTCCCATCCATAATTTCGTCCCATACAGCCCCCATAACCATCTAGGGTTGACTCCCATCCCTAAAAACAAGGAACCAATAATTTGGATCAAGAAGTAAGCAATTAATTAGTGTTTACATGTAACAATCAATGTATGATGGATTAGGGTTTCATAAAATACATATCTTAATGATGTTCTAATGGTATAATAGTGATTAGTGTTGAATTAGGGTCATAATCATGCAAATTACATGTTAGGGTTTTCATGAAATCTTGATTTAGGGTTGAGCAGAATTAAGGCTGTGTTCACGAGCAATTTTCTCCATGATGGAGAATGATATTGAAGCGATTCTTTTTTTTAAATTGTAGTACTCTAAGTCTTCTTTCCAGAAAATCCAACCCCAAGAGTTTTTGTGGTCGGAAAGGTTGTCAAATAATTTTTATAAGATAAGTGTGCAAAACAGTGAATTTTCTGACTGGTTTCAGTTAGGGTTTTAATTTTTCTAAAAATACTTAGACAAATTCTTAAGGGCTAATATTCACGTGGAAGTCATTTCATATGTTGTGTGTGACCCCTGGTTTTTGGCTAAGTATGGGGTGGTGTTTAAAATGGTCAGCTAACATCAAACTTTTAGGGTGTCTGTTACTAGCCGAATTTGGGACATTTGGTGTTATGATTTTCTAAAGGGTACTTATAAAAGAGTATGAGCTTTGGGGGAGTAATATGGTGTTCATAAGATCAATTAGAAACAGTGAAATTTTTCCAAGAATTATAAAGATGATAAGTGGTGCGTTAGGGCTTCAAGTGAGTCTAAAATTCGCTGCTCCAAAACTAGGTGCTACGGGTCAACACTAGGATACTCAAGAAAATAGTCTAAGAACGGTAGCCCAAATGCCTCCTGGCACAAGCCTCAACCCTAGCAATCCTCATGCGATCATAAAATCTAAAACGCCGAATCTGTCTTATCTCCCTATGAACATGCAACTCCCTACGCTGGGATCGGGCAACTCTCTGACTCGCAACATCCATCATATATCTAAGTCTCATATTATCCCGCTCTAGCTCTCTAATCCTCTCTAACATATCAGCACTCTGCTATCTTGTCACTACTATCATGTGTCCCTGATCCCTCTGGACACTCTCAATAGCCTGAACACGATGAACCCGAATCTTCTCAGTATGATTGGTATGTGCTTAATTACACATACCTTTTTCCATTAAAAACGAGCCTAAATGACCAAAAACAGACAAAAACTGCCAAATATGTGTTTGTTTTGCATTTGTGTTGTGCAAGAAACGGATATTCACAAAAGGACGAAAAACAAAGCCAAAAACGACAAAACTGAGCACGAAATGAAAAAGTGTGAAAAGACGAAGCCAAATCAAAGCCAAAAAGTCAACCAAATCAAAAAGTCAATAGAACAGTCAAACAGTCAAAGTCAAAGTCAACCCCGACAAAGTCAGAGTCAACTCCGAGAAACTGAAGCATAAAAGACAACTTGGGGGACTACAATTGCTAAATCCCAAAGTTATATTACAAAGGAAACAAAGACAATGGCTGAATTTGCAATTTAGTTAAAATACAAGTAGAGGGGACATTCCTGCCAACCCCTCATACTTGTATTACAAAAGGGACTGACTTCGCAAATAAAGAAATAAGGTTAAGAGGGCATTTCTGCCAAACCCTCAACCTTATATAACCATCAAGGACGAAAATTGCAAACCATCTTATAACTTTGAGGGACCAAAGTTGGCAACCACCTAAACCTTTCCCTGTCTTGTTTATAACACATTTTCCCGCCCAAAAGCTCTAAACCCCATTACCACAAGTCACGGGTGTTCTCCACCCTCTTTTACCCTGCAACCAAATTAAACCTTGGATAAACCTCACCCCTCACCTCACTAAACCCCTCAGCCCTATAAGATTGCCAAGTTGGCAATCCCACCACTCCCCAAGCTTAATTCGATGGCTTAAATTGACTCAAAAGAAGCACAAGTTGATTTGGATGGCTGAGATTAGCTTTTGGAAGACTCTCACATAACAAAAACACCTTTTGAAGTCTCTCACAAAGAAAGCACAGCTGCATGACCAAGCAAGTGAAGACTTCGGCTATAAATAAGACCCCAATGTAGCATTGAACATCATCTTAGCATAACTTAGCTTAATTTTAGTTTACTTATCATTTTTAGGTCATATTCAGCTTATTGTAACATTAATTTCAACATTGTACTCTTTTTAAAAAAGTTTAATGAAGATTTGAGTTTTTTTTAAGTTAAAAAGTTTAAATTAAGTTTGAGGTTTTTAATAGTTGAAATTTCAATTTCCAAAAATTAAAGTGCTTAACTTGTACCGACATGCTTTTCCTCGTGTGCTTATTGGTTGCCATAACAGCTATGAACTCGACTGTCTTCTGGGTTATAATGGAGCTAGCATACTAGCTCTTTTAGGGCTTGTGAACTGTGTCAAACGTAAGGACAAAGTATGCTAAATTTTCATTTTAAGCTTAAAAAAATTGTAGGCATGCTTATTTTTCAGCTTATTTTTACTGATTTTTATGTATGAGTATTTGTTTTTATGACCCTTGGCCTAAATCTCCTTACATCAGCTTAAAAAGCCCTTTTTGAAACTTAAAGGGGTGTTTGGGTTAAGCCTAAAATGGGTCAGTTTGGTTAATGCTTTGGGTTGTGGTAACTTATGCTGTTTTAATTAGCTAAATTAAGGTCTAATAATTAGTTTTAATGAGTGTTTATCAGATTAACATTTCATTAGTAAGTATTTTATTCCAAGATTTAAACTGTGAAGAATTGTGTTTCTTAATTTGCTTATATTTGATAATTAGTTTAAGCTAGGTATAAGTCATAGTATTAGCTTCATTTTAAGAGTTGAAATGCATTGAAAGTAAGTGTAGTATTCATGCATTGTTTGTCTTTGGTTTAGTCACATTCTGTCAAGTAAAAGTTTCAAAAGAAAAATGTCAATTTTTAGTTAGTTTAGATAAGTTAGAGTTGTAGTTAGGCTCTGAAAGTTGGTGCACAAGCTCCTTGCAAGCTAGTCTCAATCTGTTTGAGCTTTTTAAGTTCTTCCATAAGCTTTTAGCAACTTAATTTTAAGCCCAAAATAGTTTCTTAGGTCTGTTTTACTTTCAGACTTCCCAATTAGCTTAATTGAATTTTTGGCATATTTTCTTATAGGAGTAGTTTTGATTATGTTAATTATTTTATTTAGTTAGTTTAAGTCATCAGTAGCTATATTTAGTATAAGCCGTAGCTTAATTAATTTTTTAGCTCAAGCTGCAAAAAAGCAGTATTAACTATGAGTTAATGTGCTAGTTTTCTTCAGATTTTATCTTGGCTCTATTTAAGCTGAAAAGTTAAGCTTTCTACATTTGTTAGAAAGCCTATAAAAGCTCTATTATTGCCCCAAAAGCCCAAACGCTTAAGACACCTTCTATGGTGGCTTATTTTGGCCAAAGTCGGCTTTTAGGAAGGTTTGCAATACAACCCTTAAGCTCAAAAGCTCAATTAGCTTATTTGAGCTTGTGGCTTATTGTTTTTCCTTATTTCTTGTTGCATTAGCTTATTAGGTTTAGTATACCATCAATTTTGGCTTATTTGTGTTGTTCATTTGCTTATTTGTTCATAGAAGCCACAAGATAGAAGAGGCAAAAATTGGCCTGGTTTTGTGCCAGCATATAAGTCGGCCCGGTGCTTGTTCATATCTCTTTTTAAAGCTTATTTTCCTTTTAAAATTATTTTTGTTTGCTGTTTTGTATAAAATCTTGGTCACTTTTTCAAGTTTTGTAAGTTTTAAAGCCCAAAGTGTTTGTCTGGTTGCTTAAAAATAAGCTTAAAGAAGCCCCCTTGTCTGTTTGCACCTCATTTTCTCTTCAGTAGCCTATTTCTCTTATTTTAGCTTATTTTTCACTCCCATGTGCTTATTTTTATCTACATTTGCTTATTGTGATTAGCTTAGCCTTGTTTTCTAGCTTATTTGCATTCTAGTAGCTTAACAAATCCAAAAAAAGAAAAAAAATAAGCCATTTAGCTTAATAAGCTATTCTGCCTGTTTTAAGCCCAAATTCCAGCTTATTTATAAGCTTTTGTAAAAAGTTGTAGTTATAAAAGTAGCTTATTATTATGTCCTTTTTAAGTTTGTAAAAAGAATTTAAAAAAAAATATAAAGGGGAAGCCAGAAAGGTCCCGGGTGAGCCAGACTCGCGAACCGGGGACCTCAAAGCCTTAAACCATTATAAACCCCAAAGGCCTCTACGCTGTGTATCATAGCTCATCCGGTGAGGTTTCGTTAAGGTTTAATATTTAAGGGTGTTTTGGGTTTTAAGCTTTCAGCCTACTTTTTGCTTACTTACCACGTGCTAAATAACTTATTTTGATTAAGCTGTGTAAGTTTTTATATTTTTCATAGGACTATCATTCTTTTAGCTATTTTGTGTAATTTTTCTAGAATTTTTTGTAAACGTTTAGTATTTTTTATAATTTATTTTGTTTACAAACTTTAAAAAATCATAAAAAATAAAATAAAAATCAGAAAAATATAAAACTTTTTTTAAAAATTTTTCTTTTTTTCATATAGTTTCTAGGAAAATTGTTAAATTTTTCATAGGGTCATTTTCTCAAAATTTGACTTTTTAAAGAACGGGATTCGTTCCTCGTTCATGGCATTCGACTCGTTTTGTCCAAACGAACTCCGTTTTTAGTCTAGTTTTTTTTAAACTTCGTTTTTAGTCAAGTAGAATCTAATTTTAGTTTAAAAATTGTTCTAGGGTTAAAATTGCAAAATTTTAGGTTTTTAGCGTCCTCGGTTTTTACAATTACTTTACCATTTAGTATTACAATTCCTTTTCTAGCCTTTGTTTTAAGGTTTTATTTAATTCGTTTTTTTGCAATTTTTAACTTGTAGTAATATAAATCCATTCCATTATTTAGTTCATATTCAAAACATCGATCATCAATCGTCATTCGATTTTCCATTCAAGCCTCGTTGGGACATAACGACCCGGGAATCATACTTCCGGATACGTATATATATTTTATTTTGTGAATTTTGACTTCTTGTCTTGGTCAAAGGCAATTGGTTGGGATTTGCCTATATAATATATATATATATAGATTTTAACGAATCAATTTTTGGCGTCGCTGTCGGGGAGGCTGTGAAACGAATTATCGTTACGTTTGAAAAATTGTGTTTGATTGCTGAATATCTTCTTTTATTTTTATAAAAATACAAAAAATATTTTTCTTTCTTTTTTAGTATTCTATTTATAATAACTCAAGAAAAACCCAAAAAAATATAAAAGCATGTGTTTAATCAAGAAATAAAATTCATCAAACATATAAATACTTTCACTAAGTATTATCATAACAACTTCGGTGAACTTGTTGGTTCCCGCAAATCAGAACAACGATTTAAAAACTTGCCATTTGTGTCTTTACGACGTAGCTCTCTTGATAAGTTAACAAACTAGAAAATAGGTATACGGAGGGTTGTTCAATAGGAACTACGACCCGAAAGGAGAAATAAGTTGCGTATTCCTACTCATACGCATCACCTGTGCATTTTTCCTTTTGAGAGCTCATGAAATAATTAGATTAATTTGGTTGAAGTTGTATATCTCATTTTGTTAAAATCTATTTTTTATGAATAATAATTGAAAGAAACCAAGAAAAATAAATTGTGTAATATTTTTTTTATATTCTAATTTTGTGCATGCGGCACTGTTCTCAGTCCGTAACCGTCGGACAACAACAACAAGTCCGAAAACTTTGTATGAATCAGCCCAATCTTAAGAAACCATAAACAACAAGGCAATTTCAATCTCCGCATAGTTACGATGGCCGATATCGTCTATGGCCGTAATTATTCGAAGCCACCCACCGAGGGTTACGAGGATGCCGATCGTTGTTCCCGATATCACCGCAAACAACTTTGAGATCAAGCCATGGTTACTTAATTTGTTCAAACAAGCGTTTTTCGGAACAAGATAAAGTAAGACCCACATGCTCACATCGATATTTCAAATAGATCACTTCTACGATGAAGTTCCCGGAACGTCGCGTACGTCAGTTAGGCCTTATGCTTTTCCTATTTTCCTCGAGGGAGAGCCGGTTTGGCTTCGACAAAGAACCCCCTCGATCGATTCTTATGCGGATCGATCTTGTGTCGAAATTCATTAACAAATCTTCCTCCTTCTAAACGGACAAATTTAGAATGAAATCACGAGGTTTCAGCAAAGATCTTGACGAATCGTTTTATGAAGCATGGACCGTTTCAATGATCTTCTTACGGCATGCCGCATCAAGGAGTTTTTCGAATTGATTAACTCGATAATTCTCTATGCCTTGAACTCAACTGATCAAGATTCATTAATTCGCCGCGGGTGGTAACTTTTTGGATAAATGCTTTCGAGAATGCTAAAATTCATCGAGAGCAAATCAACGTTCGTTAATTCCCGAAGACAAACCCGATTGTTGCTAAAGTGGAGTGCAAGCACTTCCACATCTCAGTAATCCCTCTCGAGTCTCCGAACTCACAGATCTGTTAACGCCCATGCTCCTGAAAGCAAAATCATCCCAAGCTCCGCTCACCAAAGTCCGCACCGTAAACGCGGTTGAGGCACAGTAGTGTGCTTGCAGTGGACCTCATTCGTATCAAAATTGTCACGCCACCGATGGCAACGTTTATCATGACAATATTCAAACTTACGTTTCTCAAGCCGCCGCGGCTAATTTCAATCAAGGAAATACCGGTATTCGACCTTCGATGGTTGCTAACCAAAATTCGACCTCCCGGTTTTCCTCCCGTTCAAAACAATCAAAAAAATCAAGGAAGTAATCAAACCGTTTCAAATCAAGGTGCGTTAATGATAATCAAATCGGGGAACAATTACCATCAAACCGGGGAAATCATTTCAGTCAAGGACCCCCTAATTTATTACCCCTGAGTGAAATAACCCCAGCTTATCAAGCTCCCGTTCACCAAGCTCCCGCTCCTCAAGCCCCGGGTATGTCTAAAGCCGATTTTGATAGCTACGTAAAGGCTAATGATGCGGTTATGAGGAATGTGCAAAACCAAGGGCAAAACCTGCATAGTCTTCAATTGAAACAATGGTACTTCAGAATCAAGGCTTGAAAGTATGCTAAGCTAATTTATCAAAATGACACCGCTCTAACCTCGGTACGGGACTCTCCGTGTAAACACCGTATAACCCGAAGGAAACTTGAAGGGTATTACCACCCGAAGCGGTGTTGCATATCAAGGACCAACGATCCCTACTCCTTCTTCTTCTACTCGAAAGTTAGAGAATCGTGAAAACCGAGGTTACTTAAAGGTATAAGGAGCTTCTACTAATAATAAACGGAGGTGCCGAAGACATCCACCCTTCGGTTGTCCAAATTTCCGAGCCCGTTGTTGCTCCCGTTAGTGCTCCGATGCCTAACTAGAAAATATCAATTCCGTTTCCTTCAAGAAGAAACGATGAAAGGCGCCGTGAAAAAGCTAACGATCAAATTGAGAAATTCTACGAAATCTTTAGAGATATGAGTTTCGAAATTAGCTTTATGGATGCCTTGACTCTTATGACGAAGTTTGCCTCGACTCTAAAAACTTTAATCGAAAACAAAGAAAAGTTGAGTGAAATGGCTAAATTGAACGAGAATTGCTCGACGGTAACCTAACAGTTAACCGAAAATTAGAGTCTCTGCCGATTTCTTATTCTTGTGAATTTTCTGGGATTAATTTCATGACAACGCCTGGCCGATCTCGGCGGCATTAATCTATGCCCATATTCAGGCTGGCAAAGACTTCTCTTCCGACAACCGGTGCATGAGTCGAGCTAGCGGACGTTCAATCACTGAAACGATCAGTATCGCCATAGACGTCTGTTTAATAGTGGGGAAAGTTCTAAGTATCCAGCAGCTTTTCGCTGGTCGTTAGAATTTTGGAACCAGACCCCGAGTGCCTCTAATTCTTGGGAGGAGTTTCTTAAAGACCATTCGTGCATTGATAGATGTTTACGATGGCGAACAAAAACCTTGTGTTGACAAAGGGCCAGCACATTCATCTGGACCAAACTTTGAGATACACGGCTAATACAATCATATGGACGGCAAACCGAAAGACGCATTGAATAGCAATGAAAGTAATACTCGCAAGAAGTTCTATGTTTTTAGATTCAGTTGCATTACGTTATTCCTTCCGGATTTACGATCCATAATTGTTTCAAATTCTTCCCAACACTAACTCCTTTCGGGGATAGTGATTTTCCTCCTTCTCGAAGAAAGAAATGCTTTTTATAGCTATCGCTGACGAGCATTTCCGGAAATTGAGCTACATACTATGAGCCGGAGGTGACATTCTTATTCTGGAAGCACTTCTCAATAGTGAACCATTACCTCCTCTTCCGAATCATAAAGATTATTCGCCCGGAATCCGGGAAAGAACTTAAAGTTGTTGAAGCTAACAACCGCTTAAGATCATCATTGATGAGGCTCCCGAGGTTGACTTAAGGACTTGCCACCTCATTTAGAATACGTATTTTTGGAAGGCGACGACAAGTTGCGTCATAATTGCGAAAGATTTAAAGGATGAGGAAAAGGCAGCTCTTATCAGGTTTAAGTCCACAAGTAAGCCATCGCTTGGAAAAACTCTCCCGATTCAAGGGTGTTGATCCAGAGTTTTGTCCTCACAAAATCTTATGGAAGAGGACTAAGAAAACAGTTCGAGCAAACGGCGAGCTCAACCCAAAGACACGCGTATAAAAAAGAGGTTGAAAAACTTCTTGACGCTGGATTAATTTATCCAATCTCTGACAGTCCATGGGTAAGCCCGGTACACTGTGTACCAAAGAAGGGTGGCATAACCGTCGTCAAGAATGATGATAATGATTTGATACCAACTCGATTGGTCACGGGGTGGAGAGTGTGCATTGACTATAGGAAGTTGAATGAAGCCACCCGAAAAGACCACTTCCCATTACCCTTCATGGATCAAATGCTCGAAAGACTCGCGGGAAACCAATACTATTGTTTCCTCGATGGTTTCTCGGGTTATTTTCATATTCCCATTGACCCGAAAGGACAAGAGAAGACAACATTCACTTTGCCCATACGGACGTTTCGCCTATCGCGCATGGCCTTCTTGGGCTATGCATATGCACCAGGCACGTTTCAACGATGTATGATGGCAATCTTCCATGACATGATCGAAAAGACAATGGAAGTGTTCATGGATGACTTCTCGGTCTTCGGGGATTCTTTCTCTACATGCCTATCCCATTTGGAAAAAATGTTAAAACGGTGTGAAGACACCAATTTGTCCCTAAATTGGGAGAAAAGCCATTTTATGGTTAAAGAAGGCATTGTTCTTGGACACAAAATTTCTAAGTCAGGAATTGAGGTCGATCGTGCTAAAGTTGAAGTTATAGCCAAGCTCCCTCACCCGACTACTGTCAAAGGTGTCTGTAGCTTTCTTGGGATGCGGTTTTTACCACGTTTCATACAAGGACTTTTTCAAAAATTGCCGTCCATGACCCACTTGCTTGAAAAGAGACTCAGTTTTCTCTCAAAAGAGTGTATCAAATCCTTTTACTACACTTAAAAGAAATTGAACGGGGGCTCAATTTTGATTGCTCCCGACTGGGACTTGCCCTTCGAACTCATGTGTGATGCAAGCGACTTTGCGATTGGGGCAGTCCTAGGGCAACGAAAAAACAAGCATTTCCAACCAATTAACTATGCCAGCAATACAATGACCGAAGCTCAAACACACTACACTATGACCGAAAAATAATTACTTGCCGTAGTGTACGCTTTTGAGAAGTTCCGGTCATATCTCGTTTTACCAAAGAGCATAGTGAACAGGTCCATTTGCTATAAGTATGTCTTAGCTAAAAGGATGCTGAAGGCAGATTAATGCGGTGGATCCTTTTGCTCCAAGAATTCGATGTTGAGATCCGAGACAAAAAAGGAGCAGAAAATCTAGCCGCCGACCATCTCTCCAGACTTGAGAACCCTCACCAAAATGAGTTCGAGAACAAGGAAATCACGGAAACATTTCCACTCGAAACTCTTGGATCGGTTGCTCTTCGTGATGATAATACCCCATGGTTTGCAGATTTCACAAATTACCATGCGGGGAACTTCATTGTCAAGGGAATGTCGTCCCAACAGAAAAACAAGTTTTTCAAAGATGTCAAACATTATTTCTGGGACGACCCCTTTCTATTCAAGATCTGTGCTGACCAAGTAATTAGGCGTTGTGTTTCAGGGCAAGAAGCTTTTGACATTCTCAAAGCTTGCCACAGTGGACCCACCGGGGGACACTACGGTGCCAATTACACCGCTAAAAAGATCTTCGATTCAGGATTTTATTGGCCCACGATCTACAAGGATGCCCATGACTTTGTCACCCGATGTGACATTTGTCAACGTCAAGGCAAAATTTCACAACGTGATGAGATGCCACAAAACTCTATCCAAGTTTGCGAAATCTTTGACATTTGGGGCATTGATTTTATGGGGTCGTTCCCGTCATTCAAGAGGGGAACCAAAGTATTACTCGTGGCAGTCGGTAATATTATCAAAATTGGGTTGAAGCGAAAGCCGCTCCCCACCAATCGATGCCCATTGTTTGCAAATTTCTTGAACTATAATCTCCAGATTGGTGCCCCTCGTGCATCCATTATCCGGACCATTTTGCAATGACCCAATTTGCAAAGGTCATGCTTAAATACGGAGTTATCATGTCTCTCAAACCGCCATATCACCCCACAAACTAGTGGGCAAGTTTAAGGTATCTAATCGTGATTCGAAAAGAATTCTTGAAGGACCATACGCGCGAAAACGTACCTCTTGGTCGGACAAACTGGATGACGTCTCTAGGCCTCTCCGTACAGCTACAAACACAACCCTCGTGGTGCACTCCGTACAAGCTTGTATATGGAAAGGCATGTCATCCTACCGATTAAAAGTTGGAGCACAAAGGATCTACTGGCCATTAAGCATATAACTTTGTTATCAAAACCGGGGTGTATCACAGAAAAAGTTCTAGCTCAACGAACTTCATGAACTCGTGATCATGCTTATGAAAATTTCTTTGATTTACAAACGAGAAACAAAGAGATGATCATGACTCTACTCAAAATCGCGTTTTCCAAGTCGTGATCGAGTCCTCCTCTTTTAACTCTAGTTGAGATTTTCGGGGCAAGCTTAAGACCCGTGGAGTGGGACCATTACTGTAACCCAAGTTTTTCTAGGTACTGTTGAGTTATCCCAAAACTCCAAGCCACATTTCAAGTGGTGGTCATCGTTTGAAGCATACTTTGGAGGCGGACGTACCATCGTGATAGTCCAGGATCTCCAGACGTTCCCATGACCAATAAATTCGGCCGGGTCAAGCAATAGCGACCTTAAACAGGCTTCGTGGCAGGCCCCATGCTTATCAGTAGCTAGTCTTTGTAGTATTGAATTTAGTGTTTTTGTGTGAGGAGGGCTTACCTCTTCCATTAGGTTTTGTCCGTGTTTTGTTGCTTTGTAATGCCCAGGATTGCCGATTGTGAAGACTCTACGTGCTATCGGTTTTGCCTTCATCACAGAGAGTTCAACATCCTTAGACTCTTTGGGAATCCAGTATCCAAATTCTAATCGACTAACGTTATAGTCTTTTGGCACAATTTCATAAAACGGCCTTAGATTTTCGTAGGTACCTTTTAAATCACATCGAGGTCGATGTTTTAGTTCTTAGTTTGGGGGGATCTTCGATTTGATTTTAGCCTGCTAGCGTTGTTGTCAGTAATCTGTTTTTACCACCAAAATTTTCGAAAAATACCAAAAAATTTAAAAAATTTTCAAAAATCAATAGTGTTATGTCACCAGTTTTGACTTCCCAATGGGTAGAGATGAGATAAATTTTGACTCGATAGGCGTGATGAGCCCTAGCTTTGTCCTTAACCATTTAATAAACGAAAGTTTATAGTGCTAAGCATTCGCGGATTCTTTTAATAAGGATTTTAAATTATGCGAAGAAAGAGAAATGATAGTGTTATTTACGTGTAGGATGCTAAACAGTTATTTGGAAATCTTAAAAGCTTATAAGTGTAAATTGTCCTTTTTCTCCCGAAGCCTCTTACCCTGACTAATAAACGTGCTAATTTTGCTTTAACTTTAACTGACATTTTTTCTAAAAGAAGCTCTTTCGAAAACGAAAATATTCATCTTAGTTCAGCCTGATACTTGAGTTTCTAAAACGAAATTTTCTCTATTATAGAAATTATGTTGCAAAAAAAAAATGATGAAAAAAAATGAAAATTGAATAAATAATATAAACTGTGGGCTGATAAAGGTTTACTGCATCTAAACAGGCTCCACAATATACAACAAAACCCGTTGTTGCAGTCTTCAAAACAAATAGCCACTAGTGTAATATTAAATGCCAGAATGCATTCTATAGTGTCATCTATAAGGAAACATGTCAGACTAAGTCACAACATCTTGTCGGAGGCGTGCCGCTGTTTGTAGTATGTTATTTTTTAATGTCGGTAGTATAGATTATAGCAATAATGAAAAATTTAATGGTTAGAGATTTCTTTTTCTAAACGCAAGTATAATTTTGAACTAAGAATAATTGCTTTAGACTTCAAAGATGTGGTTGCCGTCGGATAGATTATTTCGATTAAGTATTCTCGTTGGTTTCAAAAACCTGGGCACTTAGCTGATGTGGCTGGGACGTTCCGAGGAAGACTTCCGGTTCGTACATGGTTAGTCTCACCAATGAGATCATTAAATTTTTGATGTTTGCGTGCTTTGAGTAGTATTGTTTATTTAGCGGTAAATCTAAGAAATTCGGCCTAAAAGGGTAGAGTATCCCGCTATTATAATGCGAAATTCTCATGTAGGTGTCTCAACCTGATAACCTAAGTCGAACTCGGCTGGGATCTATCGAGAATATGCTGGTTAGTGGGTGATCTAGTCTTTTCCCCAGATTTCTTCAAAAATATCGTTATACTCATAAAGAGTCTACTTTCTAAAATTGTCAATCTAAATTTAACTTATAATTAAGCACAATCACTCTAAATGAATAATTGTTGGGAGCGAAAAGTTGACAAGTCATAGTTATGAGTAGTGTTAGCATCTTTACTTGTACTTAACGGTGATTTCGTTTTTACGCTTAGCTTGGGACTAGTGAAAAATCAAAAAAAGAATCAAAAACTTTCTTTCTTTTCTACATTTTTAATTTTAATCTGGGGACGATGAATTTATCCGTCAGGACATCCGTAGATTATTCTATAGGCGCTTCTTATTTTATGATCCCAGTGTTGATAAAATAAAGAAAGTCAAACATGTTAGTTGAGAAAAAGGAAAAATACAAAAATATTAGGGATAGCTAGTGTACATATAAAAAATGTTGAAAACGGGACTTGTCAAAGCTATTGATTCTTTAGTTCCCCTTGACGAACACTTAGCTACTTTTCGAGGTTATTAGTCGAGGGGGATTAAGATTCTTGGTTTCTTGAGTGTTTACTTCATAACATTGCGTGAGGACACGGCAATACCTTAGTATGGGGGATTTTGGTATGTGCTTAATTACACATAGCTTTTTCCATTAAAAACGACCCTAAATGACCAAAAACAGACAAAAACTGCCAAATATGTGTTTGTTTTGCATTTGTGTTGTGCAGGAAACGGATATTCACAAAAGGACAAAAAATAAAGCCAAAAACGACAAAACTGAGCACGGAATGGAAAAGTGTGAAAAGACGAAGCCAAATCAAAGCCAAAAAGTCAACCAAATCAAAAAGTCAACAGAACAGTCAAACAGTCAAAGTCAAAGTCAACCCCGACAAAGTCAGATGTGTAACTTGAGAAGAACTTGAAGCAGAAAAGACAACTTGGGGGACTACAATTGCCAAATCCCAAAGTTATATTACAAAGGAAACAAAGACAAGGGATGAATTTGCAATTTAGTTAAAATACAAGTAGATGGGGCATTCCTGCCAATCCCTCATACTTGTATTACAAAAGGGACTGACTTCGCAAATAAAGATATAAGGTTGAGGGGGCATTTCTGCCAAACCCTCAACCTTATATAACCATCAAGGATGAAAATTGCAAACCATCTTATAACTTTGAGGGACCAAAGTTGGCAACCACCCAAACCTTTCTCTGTCTTGTTTATAACACATTTTCCCGCCCAAAAGCTCTAAACCTCATTACCACAAGTCACGGGTGTTCTCTACCCTCTTTTACCCTGCAACCAAATTAAACCTTGGATAAACCTCACCCCTCACCTCACTAAACCCCCTAGCCCTATAAGGATTGCCAAGTTGCAATCCATCCCATCACTCCCCAGCTTAATTCGGTGGCTTTAGATTTGACTCAAAAGAAGCACAAGTTGATTTGGATGAAGAGATTGCTTTGGCAAGTCTCTCACACAACAAAGAAACACTTTTGAAGTCTCTCACAAAGAAAGCACAGGGATGGACAAGCAGCAAGAGTTCAGCTATCATAGACGACGTCTCATGTGTCTTAGATATCTTAGCTTTTAGTTTTTAATTAAGTCTTTTTTTAGCTTATTTTCAACTTATTGTAACTTTTAATTTACTCTTGTACTATTTTCAAAAAAAAATCCACTCTCAAATACACCACAGCTTATATTTTGGATGATAAGCCATAAATGGATGGGCTTATGGACACCACCAGCTTATCCTTGATAAGCTGGAGCTTGTAGACAAAACTCTTAAGAGCCTATTTGCCCTTGTTTAGAGCAAAGGGCCTTGTAAGTCTCTTTTCTTCATTTTAAGCTCATTTTTCTGCATTAGCTTATTTACAGCTTATTTGTGCTTATTGTGCTTTCAATTATGCTTATTTATGCTTATTATTTATGTATGAGTATTTGTTTTTAAGACCCTTGGCCTAAATCTCCTTAAATCAGCTTAAAAAGCCCTTTTTGGAAATTAAAGGGGTGTTTGGGTTAAGCCCATAATAGGTCAGTTTGGTTAATGCTTTGGGTTGTGGTAACTTAGGCTGTTTTAATTAGCTAAATTAAGGTCTAATAATGAGTTTTAATGAGTTTTTATAGATTAAATTTCATTAGTTAAGTATTTTATTCCCAAGGTTTAAACCTGTGAGAATTGTGTTTTCTTAATTTGCTTATCTTTGATAATTAGTTTAAGCTAGGTATAAGTCATAGTATTAGCTTCATTTTAAGAGTTGAAATGCATTGAAAGTAAGTGTAGTATTCATGCATTGTTTGTCTTTGGTTTAGTCATATTCTGTCAAGTAAAATTTTCAAAAGAAAAATGTCAATTTTCTAGTTAAGAATTAGATAAGTTAGAGTTGTAGTTAGGCTCTGAAAGTTGGTGCACAAGCTCCTTGCAAGCTAGTCTCAATCTGCTTGAGCTTTTTAAGTTCTTTCATAAGCTTTTAGCAACTTAATTTTAAGCCCAAAATAGTCTCTTAGGTCTGTTTTACTTTCAGACTTCCCAATTAGCTTAATTGAATTTTTGGCTTATTTTCTTATAGGAGTTAGTTTGATTAAGCTTAATTATTCTTATTTAGTTAGTTTAAGTCATCAGTAGCTTATTTAGAATAAGCCTTAGCTTAATTAAGTTTTTTAGCTCAAAGCTGCCAAACAAGCAGTATTAACTATAAGTTAATGCTGCTGTTTTCTTCAGCTCTTTTCTTGGCTTATTTAAGCTGGAAAGCTTAAGCTTTCTACATTTTTAGAAAGTGACCCAAGGTGACCCAAGCTTTCTACATTTTAAAAATAAGCCCCAAAAGTGACCCAAGGTCCTGTTTGTTTGACAGAATTGACCATTTTGACCTAATTTGCTTATTTTGCTTATTTGTTTGTTTTGACTGGCTTATTTCTACCTGCATTAGCTTATTAGGTTTAGTATACCATCAATTTTGGCTTATTTGTGTTGTTCATTTGCTTATTTGTTCATAGAAGCCAACAAGAAAGAGGCAAATTTGTCCTTGGTTTAGTGAAGCAACTCTGTCTGTCCTAGCTTTTTCATATCTCTTTTTACAGCTTATTTTCCTTTTAAAATTATTTTTGTTTGCTGTTTTGTATAAAATCTTGGTCACTTTTTCAAGTTTTGTAAGTTTTAAAGCCCAAAGTGTTTGTCTGGTTGCTTAAAAATAAGCTTAAAGAAGCCCCCTTGTCTGTTTGCACCTCATTTTCTCTTCAGTAGCCTATTTCTCTTATTTTAGCTTATTTTTCATTCCCATGTGCTTATTTTTATCTACATTTGCTTATTGTGATTAGCTTAGCCTTGTTTTCTAGCTTATTTGCATTCTAGTAGCTTAACAAATCCAAAAAAGAAAAAAAATAAGCCATTTAGCTTAATAAGCTATTCTGCCTGTTTTAAGCCCAAATTCCAGCTTATTTATAAGCTTTTGTAAAAAGTTGTAGTTATAAAAGTAGCTTATTATTATGTCCTTTTTAAGTTTGTAAAAAAAATTTTTGAAAATAAAAATAAAGGGGAAGGCCAAAGTCCCGGGTGAGCAAGACTCGAACCCGGGACCTCAAAGCCCTCAACCCTTATAAACCCCAAAGCCTCTACCGATGTGCTACAATAGCTCATCCGATAGAGGTTTGTTAGGTTTAATATTTAAGGGTGTTTTGGGTTTTAAGCTTTCAGCCTACTTTTTGCTTATTACACAGCTTATTTGATAAGCTGTGTAAGTTTTTATATTTTTCATAGGACTATCATACTTTTAGCTATTTTGTGTAATTTTTCTAGAATTTTTTGTAAACGTTTAGCATTTTTTATAATTTATTTTGTTTAAAAACTTTAAAAAATCATAAAAAATAAAATAAAAATCAGAAAAATATAAACTTTTTTTTTAAAAATTTCTTTTTTCATATAGTTTCTAGGAAAATTGTTAAATTTTTCATAGGGTCATTTTCTCAAAATTTGACTTTTTAAAGAACGGGATTCGTTTCCGTTCTTGTCTTGACTCGTTTTTGGTCCAAACAAACTCCGTTTTTAGTCTAGTTTTTTTTAAACTTTGTTTTTAGTCAAGTAGAATCTAATTTTAGTTTAAAAACTGTTCTAGGGTTAAAATTGCAAAATTTAGGTTTTAGCCCTCGCGTTTTTACATTTACGTCTACATTTTAGATTTAAATCCTTCTAGCCTTCGTTTTTAGGTTTTATTTAATCGTTTTTTGCATTTTTAACTTGTAGTAATAGAAATCCAATCATAATTTAGTCATATTCAACCATCGATCATCAATTCATCATTCGATTTTTCATTCAAGCCTCGTTGGGACATAACGACCCGAGAATCATACTTCCGGATACGTATATATATTTTACTTTGTGAATTTTGACTTCTTGTCTTGGTCAAAGTCAATTGGTTGGGATTTTCCTATATAATATATATATATATATTTTTTAACGAATCAATGTGGCTATTATATGTTACGTGCTACATGTTTGTGATGTGATACGCTCCATGGCTTAGTGATCAATTGGAGTGGGTTTTGTGGTATGCTCCATGGCTTAGTGATCAATTGGAGTGGATTTGTGGTATGCTCTATGGTTTAGTGATCAATTGAAGTAGTTCTGCGATAGAGACGTCTCGTAATCGTGTGAATGGTATTGTTTTGGATTGGATTTGATTGGGTTGTATGATAGCTTATATGGTAGTCCATTTATTGTCATGCAGTGTTTTTATTTATCACAGTAATGATTTAATTGGATTTATATCGTGTCTTAAACCTATGACTCTCACCAACTTTATGTTGACGTTTTTGAGCATCATTTTCAGGTATTCAGTTTGAGACTAATGATGCTAGGAGAAGTGGATAGAGAGACCTTAGGATTGGCTTGTGGAGTTCTTATTTGTTCTTTCGATTTAGACTTATGTTCTACTGGATAATTTAAGTTTGGGATTGATTTACTTTTATGTAGGGGTGTGCACGGTTCGGTTTAGGTCGGTTTTTGGCTTTTTTTTGGTTTCAAACCGTTTAAATTTTGTTTTTGCTAATTTATATTAATAAACTTGTTTTACGTAGAAAATTGGCTATTTTTTAAAAAAAAAATTTGTCAATATGAGCCTAATAATGTTTACACAAATTTTTACAATTATACACATACAAATGAGAGACACACACATGCATGTGAAAATACACATATATATAAATAAACACATGACATATTATCAAGTAAACACACGTACAT
>BQNB010119984.1:0-20716 GCA_026074375.1 Tanacetum coccineum
GTTGACGTTTTAAAGCATGTTTTTCTCAGGTCAATAAGGTACGAGAAACAAGGATACATTGGTGGTCACCATTTTAGAGTAATTACTATAAATATTTGGATGCATTACATTTTGGGAATATTTTTTATGTCTTAAAATCTTTACTTTTCATGGATGAACTATTTAAGCTTCGGGCTATTGTAACAAACAAGTCTATTTAATCCAATGTATCAATTTTAAACGACTCATTTAGAGGTCGTTCTCATATCTCGTGTTGTTGATCTATGAAGTAACACTCTCCAATCCATATTCCGCTGCGACCCATTTTGGGGGTGTTACATTTGTCACTTTCTGCATAAGTAGCACTGTTGCCCTGGTTGCACGAGTTATTTTAGGAACAAAAAAGCCATTGGTGAAGAATGACATTTCACTTTTGATTTTGGACCCTTTTAAAAATTAGCCCTTTATAAATAGAATCATAATTACAATTACAAAAATATTACTAATAGCATCAGTATCTAGGGGTACTAGTGTTTGTTTATGGACGATAAATTAATAGTCGTGTGTTAAGATCGAACTCGAGACCATAGGATTGCACACAATACGTAAAGAGTTAACGAATTAATAATTATATTAAATGTAATATATTTATTAAATACACGAAAACGTTTAACGGTCGTTAAGTATTTAACGGTAAATGACTAACGAATAAAGAAAAGGAATAACTTTGTAAAAGGAAGTCGAGAAGGTTTCGAAACACCCCATGAGGGTGGTATTGGGCCGAGTATAGGCAAGAGGGGAAAAAGAAAAGATTTTGTTTCCTTTTTCCTAATAGAACTTGACTTGGGCTCTAAGTTTGGTTAGCCTATATAAACAAAGAAATTAAAGGATCATAAGATATAAGTTTTGTACACACAAAAGATCCCTAAATTTTTCTTTGTTTTCCCTTGTTGATCGATCGGGCGACATCATCCCTAAGGGATTCTTGTTCGATCGACTTTAAACCTAGAAACGTTTTCTTGTTTTCAAACTAGTCTTTTGGTTAACTTGTTTCTAAAATGTGTGTACAAGAACGTGGTTTAATCTCACTATAGATTAAATCTTGGATCGATTAACAAAACTTGGTAAGGGGTTAATCAATAGATCCACATAAACCCTAATTAGGGATTTGATCAAGAACGATTCTTGTGCTCGCGAGAATCCAAAGGTATGTAACCCGACCCGGTTAATTATATGCATGTTATTATATGATTTGTTATCGCTTCTGCTATTACGTGCTTTGATGATTTGTTTAGATTATAATTGTTTTGTATGCTAAAAATTAACATCACCGACATTGTTTTGAGGCCTTTGACAAAACCATGAGATTCTAAAGGTAAAGATCTAATTTTTGGTGTAAAAGCTGTTGTCTTTGGTGGAGTTTTCGACACAATTTTCTTATTATTCTTAATTTTTAGTAGGTAAGATATCCTTCGCACCTCACTTAACAAATCATGTTTACGGGACTATTGCACGATTTTGAAGTTTACAGTACATGAGATTGCGTGTTGGATCTGACCCTGACTAAATTATTGATAAACCAGTTTGCCGATTCGATTCGTAAAATTGTCAATAATAAGGATCCACAATCAGTGGTTGACTTGCCATATGAAATGCTCATTCCTGATTCGGATGACCACGATGGGTTTTCTACAGATGTTATGCAGTCCTGCCTATTTTCGAAAGAAGCTATTCTTGCTCCTACACATGACAAGGTAGATTGAGTAAATGAGCGTATATTATCGTTATTTCCAGGACATGAGAGGGTATACTTTAGTTCCGGCACTGTTTTCGAGCTTCATTTTCAAATTAATTTTGACGACTCACTTTATTTTGTTGATTTCCTCAATAACATCCAAATGCCAGGTTCCGCATACATATTAGCACTAAAGATGGTTGCTATGTTACGTGTTTGCGTAATATTGACCAAAGAGGGGGGCTTCGCAATGGTACAAGGTTTCAAGTTTTAAGAATGGGCTTTAATAACATTACAACAAAATTTATATATGGTGGGAAAGTTGGCACTCTATGTGCTATGCTACATATAATAACTAGTCTTTCTTATAAGAAAATTTCTTTTAAGCTTAACAGAAGGCAATTTCGAATATTTGTTTGTTTTGCCATGATCATAAACGAAAGTGTGGGGCAAACATTGTCGAAGGTATGTCTTTTTTGGAAAGACCATTTTTCTCACATTCAACTTTAGATCATTGTATCAAGAGTAAAAAAGCAAGATTGCTAAGAAGGTTTTATGTTGTGATAAAGATGAGTAGTATACGAACAAAACAAATGATGTAGTATATAAATAAAATACTTTACAAACTTGACGTTATCGGGTAAAATTTATTCCTTAATTTTTGTAGTATTAAGATCTTCTATTTTTTAAAATGACGTGGCATTACTTTTGTTCTTTTTTTACTTAACAAGACATGTATTTCATTAATTTGATAGTTTAGAGTGTCATTGTCTTCGACCCGCTTATTAATACTCATAAAAATATCTATAGAAATACCATAATAAAATAATAATAATAAGAGAACTATGTGGAGAACGAGTTTTAAGATGCGAAATAATAATAATAAAAGTAAGTATATGTAACGATAAGTAAATTGGATCTTAGTATTGTCTTCTCGACTGTATGAAGAGCCGGGATGAGTTGAAGAATCTTGTCTGCGTGTCCTCGATTGAAACCCAACCTTAGTCAACATTCAACGTACAATCATACACACCAATCATGTTTTAATCAAAACGTCATTTGTATTATTTAGAAATAATATAATTGTGTGTTTCTCAAAATTATTATAGTTGAGTTATATAAAATGTAACATATACTAATTGTTCTCGGCAAAGTCTTTCAATGAATCAATCATAATCATTCATTTTTTTATCAAATTAAAAAAAACTCATTTTTCACCTCGTTTTTTAAAATTAAATATCTTACAAACCGTTAATCGTTACGTAAAACGAAACATACCATCGCGACGAGAATTAAATCATCTTTCTATAGAAGGGCACTTATATATACTTTCGACGAACTTTTTTACGAACTTCTTTTTTAGTTATGTCTGGAAAAATCACATGTGATTTGTATCACAATGTGATTTATCACATGTGACATGTGATTTATCACATGTGATTTTCTGAAATCACATGTGATTGTGATACAAATCACATGTGATTTTTCAGACGTGACTGAAAAAAATCGAAAAAAAGTTCGTCGAAAGTATATCGAAGTGCCCGTCTACTGAAAGGTAAAAAAATACTCGTCGCGATGGTATATTTTTTGTCATTTGACGATTTACCATTTGCAATATATTTTATTTTTAAAAAAGATGTGAAAAGTGATGTTTTTTTTATTTGGATGAAAAATGAGTGACTATGATCTATTCATTGGATCTTTACTAAACTTTAAATCTACATTGATCTCAATTCTATATATACCCAACTTAAACAATGAAATACCATATTTACCCAACTATTTTTTATGTTATCATATATATCCAACCTAAACATCGATTTTGTCATATTTACCCCATTTCAATTATAAAATCAATTAGAATTGAATTTACATCATTAAGTTCCATTAATACCCTCTAACAACGCTATAAACTATGGATTGCAGCTTGCTGGTGTTTTAGTTTGTAACTCTGTTTGTTAACCGTTTGTACAACGGCAAATTTTTAACTAAAAGAAGAAAGTCAATACGAAAAGAGCACGTTGGTTCATTAAATTTGCATGTGTCTTTCACATTTCTGTTCATATAATTGGCAAAATATTAAGCAACACAAAAGTATCTTTTGTCTAAATAACTAAAAAATCACACTTTTTGTTTTCATTCATGTTCCATTTTGATTATATGATCATGAATGTCCGAATATTAACTTTTTTTCATCCCTTTTATGAACTACAAGAATACCTTGCATGTTTAAAATTTAGTGGGATAGGTAGTCATTATGTAACACTATAAAAGCTTACAATACAGTTTTGATCCACCCAATCAGGGCACTATATTAATACGTATATAAAGTTATATTGGTCTTACAAAAATATGTGAGAAACATACATTGGTCATAGTGAATTATACTTTAAGGCGTAATATTTGAGCAGAAAATGGATGCATATGCATAAATGGGAATTTAGTAAAGTAAATTTATTTCATATTGATTTTATATAATCAAAAAATAGGTAAATATGACAAATTTAATGTTTTGATTGAATATATATGCCATTATCAAATTTAGTTGGGTAAATATGACATTTGATTGTTTAAATTTGGTATATATGAAATTAACCATAATTGTAAGATCGCCACATGTCAAAACTACCCGACGTTTGCTCACCTAAACCCCCGCGCCTTGACCTTCCTGGAACTACTTCAACTAGCTCACAACCACATGAAATTTTTGAACAAACACAAGATATGCACCACAAACTCTACATCGACCCAAAAGAAGCTAAACCAACCAGCTCAACCACTAAGCATATTGAACCGACGGCAACCAATCATATCAGGCCCATAAAAAACGCCTCGACCCTCCTGACTATAAACCAAAACTATCACGACCACACAGTCTGAACCATCTCATGACCTCAATATTTGAACCGTCTCCACTACCACAATCATAGACCAAAAAAGTCTCACGACCTCACAATCCGAACCATCTTTATGACCACAAGTCCACAATGATCTCACGACCTCATGACTCGCTAACTCAAGAATGATTATAGGGGTTTTGTTTGAAACGGCGATTTTAAGTGTGTGTTTGGTCTGTAACGTAAATTGTAAATAGGATTATAAATATAGGCATTTGTTTGAAATAAACATTGGAAAAGAGAAAACCAATGATAAATATTGACGTTTGGAATGTACTCAGCCTATAACCATCAAAGTTGTGTCATAGTTTGCCATATTGATCACAACATTAGTAGGATTTGAGACTTTGGAGGCATTTGTCTTTATGTTAATAAGTTTACCTATCAGAACAGACTTAGTTTGCTCTTTTGATTCATGGATGATAGCTGCCAAGTAGCTCATCATGTACATTGTCTACAACACTAGCGCATATGAATTTTCCCTTGCTTTTCTTTTGATTTATATATTAAATATGAAGTATTGACCGTTGTGAGATAGAAAATTTGTCGTTAAAAAACTAAAGTACTGACTGTAATCGTTTGTACGTTGAGAATGAGGAATGGAAGCCCTACACCAATGTAGTCCTAGAAAACATGCATCGACTTCCAAGGGAAGAAGTTTGGAATTTAGCCAAGGAATTTTGTGTTCTTAAAGTGGTGGTAGAGGGATGTGTAGACAATTTTTTTATACAATAAGAAGAAGAACATTTTGGGGAAGTGTGGAGTATGTTTAAGAAATACAATGGAAACGAGGAAATAGAGCTAAAAGAAGATGAAGATGAACAAGAACATATTAATCTACTTGAAGAAAAATTGTATATAGCTCTCCGGTACATAAGTTGGACCAAAAAGGAATCATTTGCTGATATATGCTCCAAGCGTGGGATAGCTGAAGAAACTCTCAGATGTTGTGTTAATTTGTTTTTTGCCTTCTGAGAAACTTTCTTTACACTAGGGAAGGCGACGGGGACCCTTCATTCAGAAGCAGACAAGTGTGTTGAAGAGAGCATTACAAACAAGTGTGTTGAAGAGATGGGTGTGGGAATAGACACTTTAAATTAACCAAGTTAGTCTATATCTATGAGTATTTGTTCCTTGGCTATATTATAAGTATATCATTGGTTTCTTTTAGATAAGTATGCTCTTCGTCTTTATTAGTTTGTATTACCTATCAGGTTTATTATTTGCTCATAGATTGTATGCGTTAACATTGCAGAAAATTTTGTGCAGCTCCTGTTCAATCTGAATCTTATGATATGCTTTTTTCATATATATTTGTTTCAAAATTCTTTTAAGATTATTAAGGAAGAAAAGAGCAGGAGCTGCAGAATTTTCTGCATGCTTTTGAATGAAGGGTTCCCGTCGCCTTCCCTAGTGTAAAAAGTTTCTTGAAATAAAAAAAACAAATTAACATAACAACTGAGAGTTTCTTCAGCTATCCCACGCTTAGAGCATATATCAACGAATGATTCCTTTTTGGTCCAACTTATGTACCTGACAGCTATATACAATATTTCTTTACGTAGATAAATATGTTTGTGTTCATCTTCATTTTCTTTTAGCTCTATTTCCTCATTTCCATTGAATTTCTTAAACATACTCCACACTTCCCCAGAACCTTCTTCCTCTTCGTGTATATAAAAGTTGTCCACACATCCCTGTACCACCACTTTAGGAACACCAAATTCCTTGGCTAAATCCAAACTCCTTCCCTTGAAAGTTGATGCATGTTTTATAGGACTACATTGGTGTTCCATTCCTCTTTCTCAACCTACAAATGATTACAGTCAGTACTTTATTTTTTTAACGATAAATTTCTATCTCACAACAGTCAGTACTTCATATTTGATATATAAATCACAAGAAAATCAAGGGAAAATTCATATGCGCTAGTGTTGTAGACAATGCACATGATGAGCTACTTGGCAGCTCTCCCATTATACACAAATTCAAGAATCAAAAGAGCAAACTAAGTCTGTTCAGAATTTATAGGTAAACTCATTAACAGAAAGACAAATGCCCCTAAAGTCTCAATACCTACTGATGTTGTGATCAATATGGCAAACTATGACATCGATGGTTATGGGCAGAATACATTCCAAATGTCGATATTTATCATTGGTTTTTTGTTTTCTAATGTTTCTTTTAAACCAGTGCCTATATTTATAATCACAGTTTACACAAACCAAACACACCCTTAAAATCGTCGTTTCAAACTAAACCCATATAGTCATCCTTGAGTTAGCAAGTCATGAGGTCATGAGATAGTTGTGGACTTGTGGTCATGAAGATGGTTCAGATTGTGAGGTTGTGAGACTTTTTTGGTCTATGATTGTGGTAGTGGAGATAGTTCAAATTGTGAGGTCGCGAGATGCTTAAGATAGTGGGGTCATGAGATGGTTCAGATTGTGTGGTCGTGATAGTTTGGTTTAATGCCAGGAGGGTTGAGGCGTTTTTCGTGGGCCTGATATGATTGGTTGTCGTCAGTTCAGTATGCTTGGTGGTTGAGCTGGTTGGTTTAGCTTTTCTTGGGTCGATGTAGAGTTTATGGTGCGGATCTTGTGGTTGTTCAAAAATTTCAAGTGGTTGTGAGCTAGTTGAAGTAGTTCAATGAGAGCCGAGGCGCGAGGGTTTAGGTGAGTAAAGGTCGAGTAGTTTTGACGTGTGGTGATCTTACAATTAGGTTAATTTCATATATACCCAATTTAAATAATGGAATGTCATATTTACCCAACTAAATTTTTTAAAGTCATATATATTCAACCAAAACATCAAATTTGTCATATTCACCCATTTTGATTATATAAAACCAATTTGAAATAAAATTTACTTTACTAAATTCCCATTATATCCTTTTAACAATTCACATCTATGCATATGCATCCATCTTCTGCTCTAATATTACGCCTTAAAGTATAATTCACTATGACCAATGTATGTTTCTCACATATTTTTTTAAGACCAGTATAAGTTTATATACGTATTAATATAGTGCATTGATTGGTTGGATCAAAAATGTATGGTAAGATTTTGTTTTTTTTTTAACGGCAAAGATGGAATAAATATAAAAAAGAGTCTAGCAAGACGCTAGAAACTTAAAGTACAATAGAGTCAACAAAAAGAATTACATAACATCAAAAAATGGTAAAATCCTGAGACTTTAACTGCGAGAGAATCAAAAGGGATGAAAAAACTTTTGACACGAAGGCCGACGGATCGGTTTTCACTTCGGCAAAAGAAAAACCCCCCATCCCGGAGGCCGAGCCACCGGTTTTCACTTCGGGATGGATTTTGATGAAACCCCAAACAAGTCCCGAGAGAAGGATGAAAAGAAGAATCATCTTCAAAACCGACGAAGATGCCAAACAAAAAAACCTTGGCGTACAGGTACGCCAACCCAGCGAACTTGAACACCAGCTTCAGAAAAAAACCAAAAGCAGCTCTAACCATTGCCATTACCTATCCCACTAAATTTTAAACATGCAAGGTATTCTTGTAGTTCATAAAAGAGATGAAAGAAAGTTAATATTTGGACATTCATGATCATTTAATCAAATATGGAACATGAAAGAAAACAAAAAGTGTGATTTTCCAGTTATAAAGACCAAAGATACTTTTGTGTTGCTTACTATTTTGCCTGTTATATGAACATAAATGTGTAAGACACATGCAAATTTAATGAACCAACGTGCTCTTTTCGTATTCACTTTCTTCTTTTAGTTAAAAACTCATCGTTGTACAAACGGTTAACAAATAGATTTACAAACTAAAACACGAGCAAACTTCAATTCCTAGTTTATAGCATTGTTAAAGGGTATTAATGGAACTTAATGATGTAAATTCAATTCTAATTGATTTTATAATTGAAATGGGTAAATATGACAAAATTGATGTTTAGGTTTGATATATATGGAACTAGTTTCAAGGCCCGCCCGTTGGGCGGGGAGCTTTAAGGTATTGTCGGAAGAAATATTTATATTTTGATAGTTGTTCGTTATTGTATTTTGTTGTTCCAATTATTGTGTATCATTAGGTAAGTTATGGTTGATGTACTGTAGACAAATAAATGTAATTAGCAAAAGAGTTTATAAGATAATATTGTGAAACATTGATGTAGCAAAGAATAAATATGATATAACATAGTATAATTTGTTATGAACAAACGTAGAAAATAGAAAAACTAATTAATAGTATTTACAAAAATATAGTCATTAAAAAGGAAAAATGTAGATTGCACTCAATATAGTCATTAAATTTGTTAGAAATTGTTTGTTAGAATATCTTAAATTTAGAAGTACTACTCGTAGTGAACGTAGACAAACCATGATATCCTATGCAGTATCTCTATGTACTCATAAGCTTTATTTTATGACCATGTATTCACACTGCCAACAAAACATATAACTGATTAATTTATGTAAAAGGATGGGACACATTCTAAACTACTACATTTCATGTCACTAATCAGTACTTGAATAGATCATAGCATAATGAATTCCATAAGCACAACAAATATAAATTTAACTATAAAGTCATCTTTTAAAAGCAAATTAATAATCAATTTGACTTTAGAAGAGACCTCAATTTAAGTCCAGCTATTTATGTTCTCCTTTTAATATAAATAAAGCATGTCTTGAATTAAACTGATACAACCAACATCAAAATACTCGAGCATGTTACGATTTTATTAAGAGATCTTGGGTTTTTATCCTTCTAAATCTCATATTGGAACAATATACATCACCTGAAGATGTAATCAATAAGTAAACATGTCAAAATCAAGTAATAAAGTTCAAACAATAGTTGCAACATGTCATTAGAACAATTACGAATCCATCATGGAGTGAGTATTACCAACACAGCCCATCATTTGTAGCATTAGCAACCTTCATTTGTAGCATTAGCAACCTGTAATGAAGTACCCTTTTCTAATGAGTAATTACGGACAAAGCTCGCGAAGTTCAAAGTTATCACACAAAAAACGCTGTAATACGCAAGTTGAATTTGAAATTATAAAAATTTAGAAAAAAACTATTCTTGGACAAAAGGGACATTTTAACACATTGGTAATAAAAATGGGCTTTTCTATTGTCAGTTTATGCTAAAGTTTCTACCTGGTCGCCACAATGTCTTTTCGACACACAACAATCTTTCTTTTTCCTTGTTGTAACTCGAAGGACATTCCAATGCATAGATTGGACCATGTTCTCGATCTCAGCAAGGATCTCAACGTTATCGCGCACGATCTGTTTTACTTCTGCAATCCAGGATTTAACATGCACCTGCAGTGGATAGTTATCTTTTTTAATTTTGAAACGACAAAACGAATGAGTGTTTAGACATCTGAACCACCCAACCGTGTAACCACGACTTTAGCAATTGGATATTCATTCTATTAGTGCTAATAGGAGCACTCATACAGTGATCATTCGTAGTAAAAAGGCTTTTTAGCAGCACTCATTTAAAAAAGGCTTATCATTCATAGACCTACTGTAGATATCATATCAAAATAATTAAACAAAACTCTAGCATTTTGACTTCTAGCGTTCTATAAACTTTAACAATTCTAAAAGTCTTAATCCTTATAAAGCACCTTTACTAAATTGCACTTATCCACTGATTATTCACCTTTTTTGTTATTTAACTATGTTTAACTTGCCATGTGTAAACTATGAGTTACTTCTCAAGTTCTCATTATTGACTTTCATCATTATACCACAACCTACCACATTTACATTTAAGTAAATTTTAGCTATTTTAAGCCACTGTCATACACTATATGTCGTGACTTTTCTGATATGATATTAGTAAATTGCCGTAAAAAAAAGAATATATGAACCTACATGCCACATGAACGTGATAGAAGTAATAGTCGAGACACATATTCTATCGACTACATAATCATGAAGAACTTACACTGAATAAGGATAAAACATGTGGAGTCGAGATAAAACTCCAACACCTCACAGCAAGACAACATCTTTAACTGCAATGACAAAAATACGACAACCTCAGCTGCAAGATCACGGGTGCATCCTCAGCCCGTTAGAACTTATAAATAAAACACAATCCAAATCGACCCATTCAAGTAAATAGATTAATTATGTGTCAGGCATATTTACCTTTAAAGATCGTGTATCATGTTGCGGAAAGTACGGTTTTCTTAAACAAACTTCTGGTTTTCCTGAGCAACAATCAACACCCAACATTCTACGTACCAATGTACAAAAATTAATTAAAACACGGGTTTTAAATGTTATTGTTTACTAACTTAACATACCAATTTTTAAACACAGTTTTTAAATGTGCATGGCAGATCTACTGAACTCTTCCCTACAGGTTTTCACAAGGGATGTCTAATCTGTTTCATTTGGACAATTTTTAGTTCAAAAAAGATAGCTAATCCGCTAATTATAAGAATAAAGTTCGGATATTTTTAACTCACCACATTGGTGCATGAGGCATGTGTTTTCATCCATGTATAATAACCGCTTGCAAGTTGCAACGATGTCACATAATATCAAATTCCCACATGATAATACTTGTTCGCCTGTTCGAGCTTCCCATCTTCCTTTGTGATGGTGTCTTGCCACTCCCCAATACTACTCTTGAGAATCCACCGCTCCTGAAAAACCAAACATTAAAGGTAAAAGATTTTTTAAACTCACGAATATCTTCCAAGTAAGCACTAATAAACAATCGACTTCCAATGTACACATTCTGAGCCACAAAACTTCATGAAATAATATTAACAAAAACTTACTGAACATCAAATTCTACTTTTTTGTTTGTTTTGCAGGGTTGGAGTGAAACGCGAGTATTTTTCTATTCTCTGTATGAGTTCTTATATTTTTTAAGTTCGTATCATGGACTTTAATGATAACTACTTATCCCTCAAAAAGTACACTTTGGTTGCCTTCTCGTTATAACTTTTCCCATATGTTCTAATGTATGTTCAGATAGGACTAACCAAAATGCCCACTAACTCCTTTTACTACATAAACTTACCAACCTAGCTAACATGCTCGGGGAATAATATTATAGCTTCTTCACTTGCATCCACGCCGCACATATTGCCAAAACTTTCTTTCTCAACCAACGGGACCACAACAACAACTATATATTGAGCAACAACTTTCTTGAATTGAGCATTAAAGAAAGCCTTCTTCTCTGCAAATTTTTAAGAAATAATTCATTTCGCAAATCAATACTCCTCATATCTTAAAAATAATCTTTTTTTGTTATTCCTTTTTTGTTTCATATTTTTTTTTTCTTTAAAAAATTTTGTTAATAAAAATTTATTTTCTAGGTTGAAATTAAGTCAATGGACCAAAGGTCCCTCGTTGTCCAGCAAAGTTAATCTATATACGTAAAAAGTAATGAACATGAAAAATCATACAATAAGAATAATCAAGGCATTACCTTGATGTGCAGTTCCTAAAACTTTGCCTTCTTTTTCAATGTCGCGTCACCTCCCCCTTTTTATTGTTTCTGTAGCCATACACAACGTAGCTTAAATAAAACTCCTTAATTCCTATACTTTGTATATCTATCAGTCGCACAATAATTACGAATGAGGTTTCAAAGATATTCTTGTTACAAATAAAGCTGACCGTTATGGCGCTTCATCATGGTAACTAATCCAATTACGTATGAAGTCATGCAAATTACAACCCAATATTATTAAAAAGGATCAAAACATAAGAAATACTAGGATTTTATCATGCGATAGAAGTTACTATTACAAAATATCAACCACTGGTTTCTTTAAATTAGCATGTCACAAGTTCCTTCTTATCTAACAAAAAATTTTTTTTTTTTCAAAAAACCTTTTACCTTATAATGTTAAAATTTACCCCTTACTAACTTTGTAAGATAAATTTTTAACCTATGATTGGAAAACGCTCAATAAATCAAGCACGAAGATTAAAAAAAAGGAACCGGAACAACATAATAACGTGGACATATTGTATGAAAACAAAATATCCCAAAATATTAAACCTTAAATTCATAATGAGCAAAAATTATAATGATACAAATTTACTTGAAATTGAAATCGATAATATTTATTCCAACACTTTTTTGCTTTTTTTACCATCTTCATATTCATGAAAGATTCACTTATAGGATTCATCATCCACTGTTTCTGAGTTTCTTTTGAAGGCCACATATCATAATGATCGGACTATTTCATTTGATTTTTTTGGTTTCCTGATTCATTTGATGTACTTATAAGTGAAAAAAATAATTGGAGGGTTATAATTGATTTGTGGACAATCGAGTTAGAACATAATAATAAAGTTATAAGTGAAAAAATTACCTGGACAATCGATGTTCTTGAATGACAAAATCATGTTTCATTGTTATAATTGATTTGTGGTTTTTGTGTGGATTTGTTAATGGTGGTATCATTTAGGTATGATTGAAGGGTTATAATTGATTTGTGGTTTCATTCTCATAGATGAATTGTTAATGGTGATATCGATTAGATATTTCATTGTTTTACTGTCAATGCTTTGATCGTTAGAATGTTAAGGGTTGACTGGAGGTTTCTTTTTCCAGTAATAAATGTCAGATTTTAGTTCCCAACCTCCACCGTTGATTAAAAAGTATTTTACAGGTGTCATTCTATCATTTTTTTGGGTTAGGATCAGATTTTCAAAAGCTTATTTTATATAGGTTATAGATATAGATTAGCCGTTTGCATTTTTTATTACTTTAGTATTGCACTAGAAATCCAAATAGATATTGTTATGAATAGATCATTGTAATTAAAATCATAAGGAATCGTTGTTACAGAGGATGAAAAGAGTTGCCTTTAAATAGATGGAAAAATGAAAAGTGTTGCACATGGTTAGTTAAAGTGTTCTCATAGATTTGTTATTATAATAATAAGTGTTGCATATAAATGAGAAAAGTGTTACACTATGCAAGTGTTACACTTATTAAACGTAAGCAACACTTTCAATAAGTGTTGCATATTATGTCATAAGTATTGCCTTAGACCTAACAGAGTCTAATGCGGCACTTGGTAAAGTGTTGCATTAGACATTATGAAACATTTTGTAGGATTAATACAACACTTTTCAAGTGTTACTTTAGCCTTATTTTGATGTAGTGAAAGATCAATGAAGAACTGGAAATTATACTCAGAGAAAACAAAGTTAGATATAGACATGGGTGTTTGAAAGGTCGTGCGTGGACTGCTAAAGACATTAGAAGAACAAAAAGAATGATGAAAGAGATCGAGAGGATTCTCAAGCACGAAATCAAATGAGACGCTTAGAGAGCTATGTTGGAGGACAACCGAAGACTGGAGATCTTAGGTTATTTGTAAGGCTGGAGTGACCACCCCTTAGGGGGAGGTTGTTAGAAATTAAGAACGTCTCGGTCACTCTCGGTCTAGAAGGTCGTAATTCGTGTGTTGTATTATATAATAATCATGTACGGGTCCGATCCATGGACTACCCATGGCTGGCCCACATATAGAGAGTATATAAACCCTCTTACACTTGGTAGGAGGGTGTGATTCTAGCACCCATGTGATATTTCTCTCTGATGAAGATCATGCTTATTTTCTCTCTCTAAAACTCATCACTCTTTCTCTCTCTAAAACCTAAATTATATTTGTGTGTAATTTGATACTAGTTTGGGGTTCCTACATGTATATTCTTGTACTATGCAACTAGATCTAGTAGGATGCATGCAAAGTAAAGAAAAATCACTAGTAAACGATGATCTTTTTAGTTGACTATATAAAAAAGAAAATAATGCAAGTTTTACATGTCTAAAAGCCTAATTGTAGAATCAGCTTGTTATTGCAATGTTACCATTAGTGGTCAAAGAGATACACTTGACAGGTTACCCCAAGTCATAAATTATGACTTAGGGCAACCTCTCAAGTGTATCTCTTTGACCAGTAATGGTAACATTGCAATAGCAAATTGATTTTACGTTGAGGTTTTTGGACGTGTAAAACTTGAATTATTTTCCTTTTTATATATTTAACTAAAAGATCATTGTTTACTACTGACTTTTTTCTTTACTTTGCAGGCATCATACTAGATCTACTAGTTACATAGTATAAGCATATAAAAGGTCATACATGTAAGGTAAGGACAGGGTGTTGAGATGCTAGTGGCTTTTTCGGTAGAATTGAAAAATAGGCTGGTAGGATCAACAAATGAGTATATTTTTTGATGGGTGCTACTATTGGTACCCCCCCCCCCTCCAGGCCGCATTAAAAAGTACTAAAAAGTATGAAAGATTTCTTTTGGATTCCCATTTTTACAGTATAACGCAGTTTTATATCAGGTTATGTTCCGTATTTTTTGACAGTTTCATGTTTTTGACTTGTTAAACTTTATAATTTTTATTTCGCACTTTCATTTTCACAGTTTTATAATATAAAAAATTAAAAAAATTAAAAAAAAAAAACCGAAAAAACAAGAGAGGTACAAATGCGTTTTAGGAGGGTACAAATAACATGAGCTTTTTTGATACATGTTGAAATTTGTTGAGTTGGGTTGACACGCAAGACTTGATATTTGTTTTATAACATATAATCAAGTTGTCAAATTATAAATAAAAAACTTATACTCCATTATTTAGTATTTTAGTAATAATCTAATTTTTCAAATCTAAATTTTTTATTCTCTTTCGTTTATCGGCCGGCCGGCTTTGACTCGTTAGTGTTATCAGATCTCAAATAACTATTGGCAAGATCATTTTATATGATCTAAAACTAAATTTGGTTGCTTTTTGAGGTTATTAGCTAACTTTTGGGTTTTGTTGACCAGAAGATGGTTATGTTTTCATATGAGATGTGTTGAATGCTCGTGTGATATCAAAGTTCCTCACTCATTAGTGGTAAGCTTTTCTTGGTTTTTATTTTATATAATATTGTACATGATTCATGAAAAGTCAGTTTTTAATATGTAGAATGGTTTCCAAAACCTAATTTGATCCATAAAATTAAAAGCTATAATTTTTTTGGCAAACAAGGAGTAAAGATTAGATAGCACTCAAAAGTTGGATCAATATAAGATATTGCATTTTTCATATTCAACAATAAAGCATAAAGATCGTCCAGCAATATATAATACTATCACATTCAAAACAAAATACTAATAACATTAAGTCATTAACTAGATAAACCACTCTCTTCATAAAATTTTGTACTTCCCATCACTCCATGTGATTAACAAAATGTGCATTATATATAAACATAAAAACATATATAACATATTCCATATCCATATAAACTTAGGGCATCCACTACGGTTATCTATATTATATTATAAAGTATTTAGAACATTTTATTTTTAAAAAGTCTTAAAAATTAAAACTTTTAAACTTACTTTTATGAAAATATAAGGGTATGCAATCTTGACCATTCATTTCATTTTTGAGAACTGTATCTTAAGGTGACATGTGTCACTTATTAATTAAAAAATCATTTTCATTTTTAAATTAAAATATTTTTTATCTCATTATTTTTTTATAATTTAATTTCATCATATTTTTTAAAATTTTGTATTCTTTAATTCAACATACATTTTCATATATTTTTATGAATTTAGTTTTTTTTTTCATTTGTAGTGCTGCTGAAACCGCTGCTTTGCACGGATACCATGCTAGTTTCATCAAAAGGTCTAAAACTTATTTAAAAAATATTTTAACCATAGTCTTATGGAAAGCTTATTTGTAAAAAGTTTGTACATAGTAAATATAAGTTTATTACATCAAAAAGTTTATAAATTAATGATTATAGACTTATTGAAAGCTTCATCAATATCAAACCAAACGAATACATACACTGTTATAATACGTGCATTAAATACCCTTGGATTTGCACATAAAATTGTTTCTTTAACAATTTCGACGATTGTCTAGAAACCACACTCAATTGTCAATGCTCATATAGGATCAAAGTGATACTGTGTGTTCATATACATCCCCAAGAGAACCATATACAAACAAAATTAGCAAGACGCATACAAAGCACTTAAACATGCCTTTTATCCCAACATATGGGGTAATTACCAAAACATAACAAACCATTTTCAATTTTGCACCCAAATATATAATTTAATAGAGAAAAAAACATTTTCTATATGAAATACATAAATCATCATGACAAATACAATTATTCGTACTATATTTTTAATCCCATCTAGTCATAAACAATAGTTATATTCACCAAAATGGATTTGGGTGCACAACAAAACAAAAATACAGAGTTATAGCATTAAATTTAGCCGCGTTAATGTGAGTATAATTATACCTGAAACTTTATAATTCCGAGACCACCTACTTCAACAATGACATCAAGCTGATTCTCTTCTTGGTTTCTGAACTGAAAAACAAATCATGTGATGTTATTCACTAAGAATCGATAGAGTAAAAAACCCATAAAAAACAACCAATAATAAAATCAAACTTGTCAAATACACTAATTATAATTTTGAACAAGGTGCGTAAAAGTACTTACAAACGTATTACATATGCGGTGATGCAATTTTTCTTCTTTCACCAGAAGTTTACAAAATGGATGCATGTGTGTGCTTTTGAATAGAATGAGTTGCTTGTGGAAAATAGGGAGATTATAAAGAAAATGGTAGGTGGGTGTTTGGTTGTTCAATAGTTATTGTTAACATTAAGTTGTGTACTACGTACAAGTCTACAACTCTCTTTCTTGCATTTTAGCTTCTGTGAGGTCTAGAGAGGCAAAGATTTATGAACAAATGACAAAAACTTTGATTGTTGAGTATTGACTGCAAATATGTTACATAAAAAAGGAAAACTGTGCAAACACGTACAGACCTACTACTTTAAATACAACTTAATTAGAAGAGGTGTATGATGTGTTATCTTGCTCAGTAGTATAGCGTGCTTGACCCATTTTTTTCTTGCACATTCTCATGCATGCAAAACACATATGCATGCAACGTACTCCCATTAATTATTTTAATCCGTTTTTAGAAGTTGTTTGACTGCTTTTTCCTGTTTGAATATTGAAGCCATCTTAACGTACAAATGGGTATTTCTAGCAAGTAATTTCAAAACTGTTTCATTATATATCCTTGACCAGGTAATTTATATTATCTGATTAAATTCATATCAACCTTTCTAACAGCAAAGTTTTTCTTGAAATCTTAGATAAGGAAATGGAGAGTGACGATATGTATAATGGTGACGATTGCAGGAGAAAAGGGAGAAAAATAAGGATTAGGGTTTGGTTTTATTGGTGTGTTGTACTGTTGTGTTTGTGTAGCCTTAAGAAAAGGACATTTGGGGATATAGGATTTTATTAGGGGTGACAAGTTTTGGTGAAACGAATTGAGAGTGAAATATTTAAAAATGAAAAATTTTATAGAATTTTATTTGTAAATGTATTTTTTGAAAGTAAATTAAAAAAAAGACGTTTTCAAAGAGACATGTTTGATTTTGTTGGTTTATAAGTTTGTGGGACACATGAAATTGTTCAGAGTTTTTGTGGTCTATGCACTCTTAATTTGTCGATTGAATGCGAACTGAACCTTTAAATAGCTAAGTATATGTATACAGGTTTAGCACGTTTCATCGTTCCACTCATTTGAGCCATTGAATGATTGAAACTCACTTCTATATATGCAACTGTATAAACCTTAAAATTTGACTCAGTTTATTAAAGTTAAAATTTGACATTTTTAAATTGGTAAATTGCTATCTGATATGGGTTCAATGAAGTGCGACCCTTTTTTTTTTAATTTAAACTGAAATGTTAGTTTTCCGTGAATGCAAACTGACCGTAGATGTCTATAACTCTCTGCAAATTTTCATCTCCGTACTTATGTTGAAATTTGTTGGTTGGGGATGTTATTCAGGTTGTTCCCACAAGTTGTTACATGATCTATTGTTGAAATTTTTCGTTCTGTGATTTCCTTTCATTGAGCTAGTAAAATGGGTTATTGTAACCATAACTTTCTCAGCCTTACCCCTGTGACCCGTTTTAAATGAGGAACTGTGGAGATCATATGATAATGATAGACGATCATTCAAATGACCCGTGTTAAATGAGAGTGCATAAGGCATTAAGCTTAAGTTTTTCCAGACGCCCTGTCATTGGCATCATGTGTTTAAAACTTTAAATTCAACAATGAAACCAATAGAATGGCTTTTTTAACATCACTTTCAGTCTCATAGTTTTTAAGAAAAATTCGAAGTTCACTTTATTGTTACCTTGAGTCATCTGCTTCAACTCTGAACATAATAATTGAATCGTATCTCAATCTTTTTCAAACACCGCGCAGCGTTCAATGGAGTGTAAGTGTGCTTGGTGTATTTGCAATTATTATGCTTATTTGCAAAACATGCAACAAAAAAGGGCCCTGAACCAGCTAAAAGTTGCAGCAAATCAATCACATGAAATAACTCAACAGACCATTAGACATAATGAGAAATAGTGCTAAACTTGCCGAGCAACCGCTAAATCTAAAAACTTCAATTAGTGAATTGAAACAACTTTCAACTTGAACTCAGAAAGAAACTTTTGAATGAACTTGACATCGGGGTTGACGGACCTTGCTTCAATTAAATGCTCCCATCCATCTTATACATGATGTCAAGTCCAATCTTCTAAGAGTTAATCCGCATAAGCAAGTCACTTGTATATGTCTAAGGAGTGTAATATTCCATTATTAAAACTGAGCCACTTCATGATAAAAAATTCTACTACATGTTGTGTATTTATATTTGTTAAGCGTGTATCACTAAGTATTGTGACGACAAGTGGCGACCCCAGTTTTCGTCACTAAGTAGGATTTGTGACGTCTTTTTGCTACTAGTTCGTTACCCGCGCATAGCGGCGGTAATAAAAATTTTACTAACTTAACTCTTTACGCAATTTCCTATCCGCTTAGTAATTTCGTTTCGCAACACTTTAATGTATGTGTTCGTTGTATGTGTTCGTTTGGGTTTCTCGTAGCTTTCCCGCAACACCATATTAACATCATCATTCTCGCATGTAAAGAGACAACACACTCTCCGAAAGTATATAGTTTTAACGTATCAAGTTTATATTTAATTAAGGTTAAATTTGTAAAAAGTATAAATCAAAATAAAATAAACCTACTAAAAATGTAAAAAAATAAAAAAATTATAAAATATAACAAAATGTATGTTGAATTAAAGAGCACAAAATTTTAAAAAATATGATGAAATTAGATCATAATAAAATTAAATTGATAAAAACATTTTTTAATTTGAAAATAAATGTGATTTTTTAATCAAAAGGTGACACATGTCACTTTTTGATGTGATTCCCAAAAATGAGATGGATGGTCAAGATTGCACCTCCTTATCTTAATTTTTAATGGGTCCCACATTATAAATGTTTTATATAGTAGTATAGATTAGTGACGAAATACCACTTGTCACTAAAAGCAGTTTTTCTTGTAGTGCACTATCTTAAGAAGAGATAACAGCATTTTTTTGGCCGAAAAGCTGAATATATGGGTACAGTGTGATCAGAATAAGCGATACAATGGCCAAATTGCTCAGCTGACTATTTTGGGTGCAGCTTCTAAAACAAAGGCTAGAAACATTATAAATGGAGTTGGATGATGCCATTTCAGCAGCCCGTGCGTGTCCAGAAAAACTACATGCTGAAGCAAGACGCTATGAGCACAAGAAATCACTAAAGAGCTAGAAACCACAAGTATGCACCTGCATCATACTTTTCTTCTCGAACTAAAGTAAAATGTATTGGTATTTGGAAGTTCAGAGGTGGCAAAACGGGCAGGCGGGCGGGCGCGGGCACATGGATTTAAGTTCTCTGATATGGAAAAAGCACAAAACATATACATATTTAGAGTGCATTTCTATGAGATTTTGATTAGGGTTTGTTATGAATTTGAAGTGGTGGTTGGATTTTGAATTTTGGGTTTTAATTTTTTATGATTATGGCAATTGACAAGAATAGTATGTCGAATGAAGACGAAGAGGGTCGGGATGTGGAGTTAGATGGTCTAGGTATTCGGGTGCGGCTTCTGATGATTTTGATTTGTTCGGGTTAGGTGAAACT
>BQNB010119985.1:0-15954 GCA_026074375.1 Tanacetum coccineum
TCATAAGCTTTCATACACATTTTTACACTCAAAACCCTAATACAAAAGTCAGAAACCCTAACCCGAGCAAAATACTAAACCATGACCCGTTTTTTTGTTTTTATCCATTGTAAACCTAAACCAATACTCAAATAAGTTGTAATAACTTAATTTACAATATTCTCAATCGTATAAAATCATCATTTCATCATTTTATTTCAACTATATGCAAATTGAATCCAAGAAACCCTAATTGTGCCCTAATTGGAACTTTGGACCCGTTTACTCGTTTTTAACCATTTAAACCACCAACAATTAATCAAGTGCCATTGTAAACTCATGATATGAGTTTACAACCCATCATCTATCATTAAATTGGCAATGTACAAGAATTAGAAGCTTGAATACCCTAATAACCCATTATGTGCCCTAAAATGGAACCTGCGGCTTATTTGTTCATTATCGACCCATTTTAACCCAAACCACTTACCAACTCTTGATTATAATCCTTAATATATGTCATAGGATCAGTAACTAATCATTTCTAACCAAGAACACACGAAATACAAGCTTAAAAACTCAAGAAAACCCTAATCGAACCCCTAATGACCCACGACCCATTTCTAGCTCATTTTAACCCATTTAAAACTCAACCCATGTGAAAGCACCTCCATGAACAGCTACTAGACACTCTTAAGCAGCTTACCCACCTGCTTAAGCCTTCCCATGGCCAAAATCAAAGTCACATCTCCCTTTTTTTAGCCACAACAGCCGCGGCATCCACATGGTCTCACCACCATGTTCTAGCTTAATTCTAGCCTATCTAACACATCTAATAGCTCCTCCTAATCACCCTCTAGCATACCCATGTGTCCTATATCAGATTGATAAGCTCCCTTGGTCCCTAAGGGTCATTCGCCTATAAATAGAACTTAAAACCCTTCATTCATCTTCATCCCCCACTTCTTCTTTCTAAAACCCAATTGAGTAAACATTATCTGCTCCATATGATACTAGGATCATCTAAGAAGATCATTCAAGCAAATCTTTGAAGATTTGAAGCCCCGGGAATAAGATACAAGGCGTACGAGTGGAAATACTACCCGAAATGACCCATTTCCACCATTTTTGCTCCTTGAAGCTCAAACCCAGGTTCTAAGGATTATACTTCTGCTCCTACACTCTTATAATGTTCATATGATCATAAATAAACTCTTGTTAAAGTTTCATAACTCAATTCATGCTCATTTTCCGTTTTGATCCAAAACCGTACACCCGAAACCCTAATTTTATGTTTTTCTTAAAACTAAATGTTATAATGGTTAAATATTGTTATAATCTATCCTAGCATGCTTAACTAATGTTAAAATAACCACTTTATTGATTAATGAAGGAATTTGAACTTAAAACCCGCGCGTTTACGTTTTGAAACCCTAATTTGACCCGTTTTGCTTCCTAGCTTAACGAATCGTTATTTTAAACTTGCGTTGCGTTAAATCTTCATATTTTAGTTTATTATAACTTATAAATGTCTATTGAAATGTTAAAATAAGCTTGCATGGCAATTTGGACATGTTTTGTAATTATAATCCATGCAAGGGGTATATATCGTAAATTTCAGAAACTTATAACTAAAAGGACTAAAAGTTATAACTAAACTCTAAAAGTGTTCATTTTATCAAAGTTATAACTGAGAGGGGTCTATTGATGTCCACTTTCAAAGTCCAAGGTTTACTTGGTATATCTTTCAAAGTTGAAGGACCAAAGTCGTAAAAATGCAAACCCCAAGGGTCTACTTGCAATTTTCCAAACCCTAGGGTCTAAAATGTAACATTTTGAAAAAGTATAAAAACACATTCAAAACATTACCAGACATAACTTTAATTAACGCTTGACGTGCTTAACATTTCCAGATATTGATTAAAACGCTTAAAACCGATTATATCATATCACAATACTAGGGAGCTTCATATTAAGGAGTTTCATCTTGGTATTACGTTCTGACTGAGTTGTTGGGTTTACGATTTAAAGTGACCTAGCTCCTCAAACGTTTACTGAATGACTTCTGAATTATGATGGCCCGAACGGTGATACAATAATTCCAAACTCTTCAATCAAACTCATAACTCTTAAAACTAAAGTTCTAGAGTACAATCTTCCTAAGACTCAACATATTTACTCAGGTTGCGTGACGTGGCTGTTTACTATCATTTTACTATATCAACCTTCCCTGGTTAAGATTGTGATAAGGTCGTCAGCTTTCATTTCAGAATAATTACTACATCTACCTATCAGGTGAAGTTCATAACCTCGCCTTTACTCATTTACATGTTTTATAAACCCGCGAGGGGGGATCATGCTTGTTCACAAACTCTTTTACTACTCATTCATCTTATAACAATGTGATTACTATTCAAAGAACTTATTGAACATAACCTCACGTTTAATCTCTTTAATTCTTCATAACCGTGAGGGGAATACATCTATCAATTACAGAATACAAGTGTTTTATCAGACTATATGCTAATCTATTACCATTACAATGAATTTTCTAAGTTATTTATGCCAAAAGTCCGCATATCAATGGACCCTTAATCACTTTCGAGTGAACACAATATTGTGGATAAATCTATCGGGATTGACAATCCAGTTTGTGTTTTAGCCGGATAGGTTAACAAACACACATATTTGAATTTCATAGTATATAGCAAGTACCTTACAAACCGAGGGCCATTATCCTATATATAATATATATATATATATATATATATATAAAATATATATAATATATAATATTAAATATATATAAATATATATATATACACACGTCATTTTAGGTATATATATACCCTAGTCCGTTGTGTGCCAAGAGCTTAGACCCAGACTATATATACCAACAAACCAAAACGGAACCAAATAAGGCATAACGGGAATTACAATTGTTATTCTATCAATGATAATTGTAATCGTATTGCAATTATTACTAATAACGGTGTAAAATAACAATAACTCTTATACAATAATAATTGTGTTTAAACAATTATAACACGATGACTTGTATTCAAACTGTTTATACAAACCAATTGAATTCACACAACCTTTGTGTTGACCTTTTAGCATGTTTAATCTCAGGTGTTAATTAAGCAAGATGCAGCAACCGGAGTGGTCTATGGACTCAAAGATGGTTGAACTGTTATCATTTCAACTGATGTTTTAGATTTTGGGACTCTACATTTTTGTAGAAAAACCTCTGAATATACGATGATAACTAAATTTTACCAACACGTCTCCTTTTAAAGTTGTTATTCTATGATTATGATTGTTTTAGTCCATGAAGTAATACTCCCAGATTAACTTACCGCTCAATATTGTAAAAAATAGGGGGTGTTTACAGATTGGTAATCAGCGTCATGATATGGAGAGAACAAGTGTCAAAAACCTTACCGAAACCACATTACATCTTTCCAGCCATCAAAGTCCTCCGTCCACTACATTCTCGAAACAAGTATGTAAAAATCCATACTCTATTATACAATTACATAAAAAACTTATGTTATTTACAAACTAGGTTTTATCAGAAACGATGTCTATCTTCCCAACCGCTCCTAGCTTTCGATATTGAGGTGATTTTTTCCTCTATGAATATTCTTAACTAACTCGGTCTCATCAGATTATTTCCCAGCTTCATCGGGAAGCAGTTCTTTTAACTCTTTGGAAAACTCTAAAGATAATATGATCTCACCAGTATTCTCATCTTTCTACAATAATCCTTGTTTGAAGGACGTACAAGCAATTTATGCTAAGGAATTACCTATTTCATCACCAGAATCCTAATCTCCACCAAGCTATTTTGAACTTTAATCTCTAATATTACCACCATCAACTACTATTTATTTCCTCGTTATTTTCTTTTATTCCTGAAGAACTATTACCACCTAAGAAGCAAATCTATTCCTCATCTTCTTCCTCAATTGCGTTATCTAATTCATCTCGGAATCAAACTTGTAATTTGGTATCACCGTCTTCCTTAGTTTATACTTCTATCCCACCTCAAGTATTTGAAATAGGAAAATGTTCAGATAAGATGTATCTGAAACATCATGAGAAACAAGTCGAAGATATCTTGAATTATTTAGATGAACTCTATCTTCACCGCATTGAGAGAATGGAAGAAGGACGTATAAATGGTAACGAACTAAAGACCGAACTCAAGAAAATCCATACTCAGATTATCAAACTTCAAAAGAAGCAGTTAGGGCAAAAGGATAAGATTGCCTTTGCTCACTACAGAATTTCCAATCTTGAACGAATCATTGAGAAAATCCAAGCTCGTCACCAAACAAATCAGGAAGATCTTTAGGATGTCATCTACCAACTCAGAATCAACAAACTCTTAGACTAGTTATAGCTTTATCCTAAGCCACGGGATGTGTGGTATAAATAAAAACGCTTGTCAAATCTTGACTATGTACAGTGAAAAGGCAATCCCGTTTCATACCTTATTGTTTCCAACTTATCTCTCTTTCATCATCATTTCCACCATTTTTGTCATTATTTTCGTCTTTATCATAACCTCTAAGTGCTTAAAAATTCAAAAATAAGCATTTTCCTTTAAGCATTTTAAGCATCACATTCTCTTTTATTACTTTTCAAAACTTATGATATCATTCTTACTACGTATCATCTTTTGTTGATAGAATGCCTCCCAAAAGGACGTCAACATCTGAAACACCATCAAACTTTGGACTGCCATCCGGCAACTAATTACGATGGCATCTCTCACTTTGAAAGCACAAGCTGCTGCCATGGCAACTTCCGACAATTCCAATAGGAACACTGAACCCAGAGAAATTCCTGTAGCAAAAAGAGGAAACTACAAAGAATTCATAAACTGTCAACCTTTCTACTTCAATGGCACAGAAGGAGCTGTTGACCTCATTCGCTGGTTTGAACGTACTGAGTCAGTGTTTTCTTGTAGCAAGTGTGCCGAGGAAGACAGAGTAACATTTGCTACTGGTACTTTAACTGATGATGCCTTGTCCTGGTGGAATGCACATGCCCAGCCTATGGGAATAGAGCAAGGCTAATTCAAAGTCACCTGGACTGAGTTAAAAAGGCTTCTGACAAACAAGTATTATCCTCGAACTGAGATCAAGAAAATGGAAGATGAATTTTATGGTCTAACTGTAAATGGAAGTGATCTCAAGACTTATATTAGAAGATTCCAAGAATTAACAATCTTATGTCCAAACATGGTGCCGAATTCTGAGAAACTTATGGAAGCTTTCATCGGGGGACTACCGCAAAGCATTGAAGAAACGTACTCTGCCTTCCTTAAGCCTCAAACTTTAAGAGGAGAGCCATCAACATATCCCAATAAAGAGGTTAATGGATCAGATAATAAAGCATGATTCCATGCAAAAAACCAATAATTACAAATGAAAGCTTAAGGATAAAGGGAACATCGTCAACAACAACAACTATCAGAATAACTACAACAATAACAACCGTAACAATGATTACCACCGACAGCAGAATAGAAGACAAGAAACCTTCAAGATTTATACTGCCACCAATGGATATACTGGAAACCGTCCTTTGTGTAAAAGATGCAACCCTAAGCTCCTCACATAGGTCCTTGTACTTCAAGTGCCGGACTTAGCAACAGAGTAAGGTCACTGCCCAAGAACAGCAGAAGATCACAAAACCACACTAACACAATCTACAAACGTATCCTGAACTTGTAATGCATTGAAAGAAAGGACATTATGCGAATTGGTGCTACAAAAAGAAAATAACAGGCCACATGAAAGCTACCTTAGAAATGAGCTTGCTTTTGTTCACTTTAAGGATTTTTACCCTAAAAACAACTCCGAGGACATTCAACCTCCATCAGAATCTGCTTCAATCTAAAAAACCCTAATCATGCAAGCTACAATCCATGCCATTTGTACTTTTATCCTACAACAAGATACGTAGCATAAGTATAACTCTTTAAGAGTTTCATATGAAAGTTATCCATAAATTAATAAAGTGATAATTCTGTTACATCTTGTCATCTGGTGGTATCAAAACTCATCAATTCTATCATGTTCAACTCTGAATACTCTCCTCATACCTTTGAAACATAAATTATCATTCCCTCCGATTATATGGGCGTTAATACAATCAACATCTTAATATTATCTAACCAAATCATATCATTTTCGACTACATTACCAAAATCGTGTTCTTATGCTTAGGTAAGGACAATTTATATCATCTTATTAGAAAATGAATCAAGGTCACTACTCCTATTTGAATAAGGAAATTATAAATCTCTCCGAACTATGAATTTATAAATTCTCAGTTACAAGGAGTTGGACGCTTCTTTTTGTAAGTGACTATTATAAATAAGTAGGCTTAAGTATATAACATACGTACAAACAAGTTTCTTTCCATCTGTTTGTACAAACAATTCCTTAATCATAATATTATACCATTCATTAATCATTATTACCCTTATCATCCATTCATTCCAAAAATCTTGTATCTCACATGAATTAGAAAACACTCTCAAATTCATAAATCAATCTTTAACATTACGCCATTCCATGATCTCGTATACTAAAAAATTCTTGGTTATATTCTGCAACCGTAATAACAAGGAAACACCCAAGAATCTATGCAATGTCAAATGATTTCCATACACTAGTATGAAAAAGTTATGACAAAGACTTGTGATAGCATTCTATTTGATGTTGACTTTTCAAGGTTAATGAATAATGTTAGTTTTTTTTTTTTTTCTTAACGATCAGAGGAGCGCAGCAGAAGCATAGGTAGGCCAGACCCATAGGTTCCGATAAATCAATAATCCTATCCCCCCATGTTTTATCAAGATCATGGATAAAATTCTATAGCTGTCATCAAAAAGGAGTAGTCTTGAAATAAGTAGAACGTGTGAAAGGAGGTAATTAAAATTATGGTGCTGCAAGACATATATAAAATGCATCACACACGTGAAAGGTAACCTTGATTACTAATTTGAAGTCCTGCCAGTACTTACAACTATTCACTACAATTTCAATTAAATCTCGGGGACGAGATGTCTGTAGAGGGTGGAGACTAAAACAACCCAAGAATTTTCAATCAAATTCAAAAACCTTATTTAACTATTATCACAATATATAAGCGGGGAAATTTTTTATGCTTTATAACATACTTGCATTGTCAATATTCTCAGTATGTCATGTAACTTACATAACTAAAGTAGACGAGCTCACGCAACCTATCTATGGAAATCATGTCTTCATATATGTCAAGAAAACATCATAACATGTCAATTCAATATCATCATATTCCTATTACAAGGTACATTATTCCTATAATGTACTATTCACAACGTATCAAAACGGGCTTTAAAAAATTTAAACCGATATCGATATACCTCTAAACCCTAATTCCATGAAAGATTAACATCTAAAGTGAATGCACAAGCTACTAAATCATATGTACAAGTATCATAACATCTCATATGAAATATAAAATCTCTTTAAATCAAAGTATAAGTTTTCAAAGCACAATGTACAAGTCATTAAGCATGACATCCAAAATAGCTATTTTACCCTCCTATACATTCTAGTTTCTTTCACCACCCACATATTACACTACTACACTCAATATACAATGTGTAAACCCTAATTATTCTATTCATAAACTTTCACACACATATTTACACTTAAAACCCTAATTCAAAACCTTAAACCCTAAAACCGAGCTAATTTCTAACCATGAAACCCTTTATTTATATAATCGATTTTTTTAATCCGTTCTAAATAAAACCACAACCAATACTCAAATAAGTTGTAATAACTTATTATACAACCATGACAATCCTATTCCATCATTATTTCATAATCCTACTTCATTTATACAAGAAACAAATCCAGAAAACCCTAATTGTGATTTTGACCCGTTTACTCATTTTCAGACCATCTCATTCTCAAGTAAGCAACCAAGAGTCATTGTAAACCCATAAAATGAGTTTACAAACCTTTATCCATCATTAACCATCCTTGCTTCAACAATGTGCAAGAAATCAAAGCCTAGAAAACCCTAATGAATCCAATACGAGCCCTAATTCAAACCACGGCTTATTTATTTCATTTCGACCCATTTTAACTTAAACCAATGATCAATCCTCATTGATAATCCATTATACAATGCCTAAGATCAGTATTCAATCACCTTTGATCAAGATTACACAAATTATAAGCCAAGGAAACCATAAAAACCCTAATTGAGCCCTATGTGAACCCGCGACCTCATTTCTTCATTTTTAACCCGTTTTAACCCAAACCACTTGCTAAATTTCGTTAATACTTCTTATTACAAACCTTAAGATCATATTTCAATCATTCATTGATCAATACACTCGAAATATTAGCCAAAAACTTGAGTTCGAACCCTAACAACCCAAAACAGACCCGCGGCTAAACTTGACCCATTTTGACCCATTTAAGACCCATCCATGTGCAAGATACTTACATGAACTCCTTCTAGAAACCTTGGATCAGCTTACCCACCTTCTTTAACAATCCCATATGAACCCTTTTGTGCTTATGGCAGCCGCGGCATCCACATGGTCTCACCACCATGTTCTAGCTAAATTCTAGCCTATCCAACACATCACATAGCTCCTCCTAATCACCCTCTAGGTTACCCATGTGTCCTAGATCAGCTTGCTAAGAAATCTTGGCCTCTAAGGGTCCTTTACCTATAAATAGAACCCATAACCCTTCATTCATTCTCATCCCCCACTTCTTCTTTCTATAACCCAATTGAGCAAACATTCTCTACTCCATATGATCCTAGGATCATCTAAGAAGATCATTCAAGCAAAGCTTTGAAGATTTGAAGCCCCGAGAACAAGATACAAGGCGTACGAGTGGAAATACTACCAGAAAACGACCATTTTCCACCATTTTTGGATCATTGAAGCCAAACCTAGGTTTGAATGTTCAATTCGCTAACTGACACCCTTATAATTCTTCATAATCCTAATATAACTCTTGTTAACGTTTCATACTCAATTCATGCTCATTTCCATTTGATCCAAAATCGAACACCTGAAACCCTAATTTGTGTTTTTCTTAAAACTTAAATGTTATAAAAGATTAAATATGTATAAATCCTATCCTAGCATGCTTAACTATGTAAAATAACTCACTTATATATTTATTAAATGAAGGAATTTAAACTAAAACCCGCGCGTTATTACGTTTTGAAACACCTACATTGAACCCGGTTTGCATCCAAGCTTAACAATCATTATTTTAAACTTGTGTTGCCGCTAAAAACTATCAAATTTAGTTTATTAAAACTTAAAATTTAAAAAAATGTTCCCCCCCTATTGTAGATGTTAAAACAAAGCTTGCATGGCAATTTGGATATGTTTTGTAATTAAAATCCATGCAAGGGTATATATCGTAACTTCGGAAACTTATAACTAAAAGTGACTAAAAGTGTCATTTTAATCAAAGTTATAACTATAGGGTTCTATTATGTATCACTTTTCAAAGTCTAAGGATTACTTGGAATATCTTCCAAGTTGAAGGACCAAAGTCGAAAAAATGCTAACCATAAGGGTCTACTGCAATTATTCCAAACCCCGAGGGTCTAAAATGGGTAACGGTTATGAAAAAGATAAAAACACATTCAAACATTACCAGACTAACTTAATAACGCTTATGACGTGCTTAACATTTCTAGATATGGATTAAAACGCTTAAAACCGATTATATCATATCACAATACTAGGGAGCTTCATATTAAGGAGTTTCATCTTGGTATTACGTTCTGACTGAGTTGTTGGGTTTACGATTTAAAGTGCCCTAGCTCCTCAAACATTTACTGAATGACTTCTGAATTATGATGGCCCGAACAGTGATACAATAATTCCAAACTCTTCAATCAAACTCATAACTCTTAAAACTAAAGTTCTAGAGTACAATCTTCCTAAGACTCAACATATTTACTCAGGTTGCGTGACGTGGCTGTTTACTATCATTTTACTATATCAACCTTCCCTGGTTAAGATTGTGATAAGGTCGTCAGCTTTCATTTCAGAATAATTACTACATCTACCTATCAGGTGAAGTTCATAACCTCGCCTTTACTTATTTTACATGTTTTATAAACCCGCGAGGGGGATACATGCTTGTTACAAACTCTTTTACATACTCATTCATCTTATAACAATGTGATTACTATTCAAAGACTTAGTGAATTCATAACCTCACTTTTAATCTCTTTAATGTCTTCATAAACCCGTGAGGGGAATACATGCTATAAATTACGAATACAAGTGTTTATCCAGACTATATGCTAATCTGATGTACCATTATCACTAATGTCTAAGTTACTTTATGCCAAAAGTCCCTCATTATCATGGACCATTAATCACTTTCGGGTGAACGCAAATATTGTGGATAGATCTATCAGGATTGACGAATCCTGTTTGTGTTAGCCGGATAGGTAACCAAACACACTATATTTGAATTTCATAGGTATATGGCAAGTACCTACACCGAGGGCCATTATCTCTCTCTCTCTATATATATATATATATATATATATATATATATATATATATATATATATATATATATATATATAAATATTATATCACTCATTTTGGGTATATTAGATACACTAAGTCCAGTTTGTGTGCCTGAGCTTAGACTAGACTATATTATACCAGACAGACCAAACGACCAAATAAGGCAATAACGGATAATAAAAAAACAAAATAGAACATTGTTACTATATGAAAAATGTAATCGTTTCAACTATTACAATTAACGGTTGTATAATAACCAATATCATCTTACATAATAATTTGTGTTTAAACAATTATTCACTATGGACTTTATTCAAACTGTTTAACAAACCTAAGAATTTCACTCAGCTTTGTGTTACTTCTTAGCATATTATCTCAGGTAATTTGAGCAAGGTTGCGGCACGGAGTGGCAATGGACTCAAAGATGGTTGAATTACTGTTATCATTCAACTTGAAATGTTTAAATTTTGGGACCTGCATTTTGTAAAAACTCTGATTATAATGAACGATAACTAAAATTTTCCAACAACGTCTCTTTAAAGTTGTTTTCTATGATAGGATTGTTGTATCCCACGAAGTAATACCCCAGTTACTTCTCTGCTGCTTATATGTAAAAATGGGGGTGTTACAAAGAATGAAAAAGAAATGTAAGGATAAAGGGTGTAAAGAAAGAAGCCCTCCATACACTTAGGCAGAAATTGAGTCAATACATAAACTGTCAGAAATACTAAGTATATGATCCGCCATTGAAAGGACATCATAGAGACCGAGTGACTATATGCACAACCCTTCCTAGCCACCAAGTCCAGAAAGACTTTGTTTCAAAACTCACGAAATTCACTCATGCCTATCTACTCTCTTCACATCCGAGTTAGTTGATATTAAAAAGGTGGCACTCAGCTCTAGCCTCCGATCACTAAAATCAAAGTGCACTATTGAGTCTAGGGCCAAAAAGAGATCATCCATAAATCTCTTTAGGACACTTGTTAAATTAAGCTTGCTAAATCACACAATGTGAATAACAAGATATATACTAAGAGTCCTACACGTTATCCTTGTGGTTTTGCCAAAACATCTGAGTGATATCATTCACAATGAAAATGGAAATCCTACTTGAGCCAACATCAAACAAGCTCATGGTAGGTGACTTGTGCGATTCTATATGAATCAAACTTGTGACAACTAGAAAGAAACAATGGTGCGATTCTACAAGAATCAAGCTTGTTCCAGGTTATGAATTGACGATTGATGATGAATTTTGAAATGATTAACACTCTCGATGTGTCACAAAACTACTTTAGCAAGTGACACGTTAATTGATTTTCAAATCAATTTTTTTACTTCAATCGGTGAGATAGTAACTCGCTGGTTCACTCTGATCGTGATGTCTGTTTTGAGACGTTCTGATAATGAGAACATGCTAAGTTTGATGAATCTAATACACATGTGTTAGAAAGATTCTTACTTCAGCTGCAAATCCTGTCAAGGAGATTCTTCTTAAATTGAATCTACCTGATCACAGGTCGATCCTTACGGATTCGAAGGTTACTCCAACCAAACACGGGCGAATGACAAAGCCATATTCGTCCCCCAACTTTATTGCTAACTATTTTATTGCAGGAAACTTAAATATGGTGGTGAAGGTACCTATTTCCCGCTGACTCACAAGATTCATAGCCACATGCTTATACCAGACCGACAAACATAAAGACATCATGAAAGCTCAAGTACATGTTTCAAGACTTCCGCTACTCTGATACTGTACATCTTTCTAGAAGTAAAAAGTATTAAAGTCAAAGAACTTCTAAGAAGTTTCTGTCACTCTGATACCGAACGTCTTTCTCAAAGTGACGAAGTGTTAAAGTTAAAGAATTTCAAGAAAGATGCAACATTAAAGCTTTTCAAGTTAACAAATCAAGAAAGGTATGAGCATGTCGGTCCAAAGTCACAAGTTTTACAAGATGGCAAAGTTCATTAAGATGCAAAGAGATTAGATTAAGCTTGGTTGATGATCCCAAGATGCTCAGAAGATCACCCACTCACAAATACAAGTTAAAGATAAGGAACAAGCTCGATCCCAAAGTCACTAATCACTACAACATATTCACAAGAGTAAATCAGTGTTAGCATCCACATGGCACCACCCGGTTTTGCTCCGGTACAAAATAGTCAAAATAGGTATAATCAAAATCAAGGTCAAGGAAATAATTTTAATCGGGGAAATAATTTTTATGGAAATCAAGGTTTTCAAGCTCAAATTAATCATGCTCCAAATTTTCAAAATCAAGGATTTCAAAACCAACCTTTTCAAGCTCCTAATAATCAAGTTCAACAAGGAGTTCCAAATGAGTTTTCAAATTATATGAAATCTAATGATCAAATGATGAGAAACATGCAAAGTCAAATCAACTCGTTGAAAGGATAATTTAAGAATGAAATTCAAAATACAATGAAGACTCAACAAACCGTCTTGATGAATCAACAAAATGCTTTTCAAAATAATTTGCAAAATATGTTAAGTGGATTTTTCCAAAACCAAGCCTCAACTTCGGGTACTCTTCCGAGTAATACTATTCCTAACCCGAAGTGTGAGATGAAAGCAATCACTACTCGAAGTGGTGTTGCTTATGAGGGACCTTCGATTCCTACTAATCCTTCTCCCAAAAAGGTAGTGGAACGAGAAACCGAGGAGACAACGGATAAGGAGCAAACTAATTTCCAAGGAAGTACCGCTCACATCCAACCTCCGGTTAACCCCATTCCGATTCCGGAACCCGATGTTCCGAAGACTTTACCTAAGCCTAATATTCCATATCCTTCGAGACTTAATGATCAAAAGTTCCGTGAAAAAGCTTCGAATCAAATGGAGAAGATCTTTCAAATCTTTCAAGATTTGCGCTTCGACATTAGCTTCGCGGACGCTTTACTTTTGATGCCAAGATTTGCCCCTACGATTAAGAATTTGCTCATGAATAAGGACAAGTTGTTTGAATTAGCTAAGATACCGTTGAATGAGAATTGTTCGGCGATGCTCCTTAAAAAGCTTCCCGAAAAGCTTGGAGATCCCGGCAAGTTTCTTATACCATGTGATTTCCCGGGAATGGATGTATGTCACGCCTTAGCCGATCTTGGCGCGAGCATAAATCTTATGCCTCTTTCCATTTGGAAAAAGCTTTCCTTACCTGAACTTACCCCCACTCGGATGACTCTAGAGCTAGCGGATCAATCCATTACTCGTCCTAAAGGACTCGCCGAAGACGTTTTTGTCAAAGTGGGGAAGTTTCACTTTCCTACCGATTTTGTTGTTGTTGATTTTGAAGCCGATCCTCGGGTTCCTATCATTCTAGGGAGATCCTTCTTGAGGACCGGTCATGCCTTAATTGATGTTTATGGAGAAGAAATAACCCTTCGGGTTAATGACGAAGCCGTGACTTTTAATCTCGATCAAACTACGAGATACTCCTCTACATATGATGATATGTCGGTAAACCGAATTGACGTCATTGATGTTGCTAGTGAGGAGTATGCTCAAGAAGTGTTAGGTTTTTCTAATAATTCTTCGGGTGGCAATCCCACCATGACTTTTGAGCCTATTATTTTTGACTCTTTTCTTTCCTTCACTTCGTTCGAGGAAAGTGATTTCATTTTGGAAGAAATAGAGGCTTTTCTCAAGGATGATTCAATTTCACCAGAAATTGATCATGCCGTTTGTGATCCGGAGGGAGATATTTGCTTAATTGAAAAATTGTTGAATAATGACCCGTTTCAACTCCCTCCGATGAACCTTAAGCAAGTAGAAGTGACTAAGGCAAAATCTTCAATTGAAGAGCCTCCAGAATTAGAGTTAAAAGATTTACCATCTCATTTGGAATATGCTTATTTAGAAGGAATCGATAAGTTACCCGTGATTATTGCAAAAGGTTTAAAAGATGATGAAAAAGAAGCCCTCTTAAAGGTGCTTAAATCACATAAACGGGCCATTGCTTGGAAAATCACCGACATCAAGGGTATTGACCCTCGTTTTTGTACTCACAAAATCTTGATGGAGGAAGATTATAAACCCACGGTACAAAGTCAAAGACGGGTTAACCCAAAAATTCATGAGGTAATCAAGAAGGAAGTAATCAAACTTCTTGATGCCGGAATGATTTACCCGATCTCCGACAGCCCGTGGGTAAGCCCCGTGCATTGTGTACCTAAGAAAGGTGGTATAACCGTTGTTGCTAATGAAGATAATGAATTGATTCCAACACGATTAGTTACCGGGTGGAGAGTTTGTATTGACTATAGGAAATTAAATGAAGCTACTCGTAAAGATCATTTTCCGTTGCCATTTATGGACCAAATGTTAGAAAGATTAGCCGGAAATGAGTTCTATTGTTTTCTAGATGGATTTTCGGGGTATTTTCAAATCCCAATAGATCCCCAAGACCAAGAAAAACTACTTTCACATGCCCTTCAGGAACTTTTGCTTACCTTCGCATGCCCTTTGGCTTGTGTAATGCTCCCGGTACTTTCCAAAGGTGTATGATGGCCATATTCCATGATATGATCGAAAAGACTATGGAAGTTTTCATGGATGATTTCTCAGTTTTTGGGGATAGTTTTGCTACTTGCCTCTCCAATTTAGACAAAATACTAAAAAGGTGTGAAGACACGAATTTAGTTTTGCTACTTGTACTCCTTACAAGCTCGTGTACGGAAAGTCTTGTCATCTACCTATCGAATTAGTGCATAAGGCACATTGGGCCTTGAAACATGTTAATTTTGATCTTAAAACCGTGGGTGATCACCGGAAGCTTCAACTTAATGAACTTAATGAGATTCATGATCAAGCATACGAGAATTCTTTGATATATAAAGAGAAGACGAAGAAGCTTCACAAATCTAAAATCTAAAACCACATTTTCAATGTTGGTGATCGAGCTTTACTCTTTAACTATCGTCTAAAGATATTCTCGGGGAAGCTTAAAACCCGTTGGTCGGGACCTTTCACCATCACCTAAGTTTTTCCATATGGAACCATCGAGTTATCTCAACCCGATTGTCCAAACTTTAAGGTGAATGGTCACCGTGTGAAGCATTACTTTGGAGGGGACATACCATCAAAGGTAGTCCCGGATCTCCAAACCATCCCCATGGACAATTAAATGCGGGGATCGAGTCAAGCTATGTGACTCGGTTACCAAAAACAAAGCGCTTCGTGGGAGGCACCCCATGCTTATCCACTTTCCATCTTTCTTCTTTCTTATTTCTAATGTGATGTGAGGAGGCTTGTACTCTTCCGATTCTTGTTGTTTGTACTTGTGATTGTTTGTAGGATTGACCCAAAAATTTTGAAGACTCTCATGTTCGGTGTTTTGTCCCGGTCCACT
>BQNB010119986.1:0-20716 GCA_026074375.1 Tanacetum coccineum
TGTTAACTGCAATAAAGTTTAGAGAGGTGTTTCCAAGATTCCAAGAACGAGAACCACACTACCTTTCTTGTCCGAGCAATGAAGATAGGATCAAAGTGGAAAAAGTTTGTTCCATATTAGAATTTTTTAACTCGGCCACCAATATCATCTCAGGTAGTGAATATCCAACTTCAAACTTATTTCTGAATGAAGTTCATCGAATTAAAGTGTTGTTGGATAAATTGTTTTTTGACCCTAGTCAAGATAAGTTTGTAAAGAAAAATGAAAGTGTGAAACCACAAAAATCAGAATTAGATAACTATCTTGAAGAGGGGGTATATATTTGTAATGATAATTCGAAAGGTTTTGATGTTTTAACTTGGTGGCGAGCAAATTCTTTAAGGTACCGTATTTTATCTCAAATGGCTCAAGATATACTAGCTATTCCTATTATAATTGTTGCCTCGAAAGCTACTTTTAGTGCGGGGAGTAGAGTGATTGATACTTATAGGGCATCTTTGGCTCCGAAAACAGTTGAAGTCTTACTTTGTGGAGGAGATTGGTGTCGAAGTCTTCATGGACTTAAAAGAAAGAACAAGGTATGATTAAATAATATTCTACTATTTTTCGTATCTTTAAGTTAATTTTAGTATGCTAATTTTTTGTATACATGGTACATTTCAGAAAGAGAAGATGCCAATCGAGGTCATCCTTCCCATTACTTGAACAAGAAACTTTAGTCCAGAAGCTCGAGCTCATAACCATTTTGTTAGCTTGAATGCATGATGACTAGTATAATATTTCTAGTCTTTTTTATGATAGCTTTGGAAAACTGGAACTTGCAACTGGAAATTGTAAACAGTTAGCTTTTGATATACTTTGGGTCTTTGGTGCTAAATCATGTTGTGGCCTTGTGGGTGGATTTTTTATTTCTTTTTTCTTATATTTGATTTTTAAATATATACGAGCCGAGTCGAGTCGAGTTTCAAGCTCAAGTTTTAGTAATCGAGCCGAGCTCGAGCTTGAATTTTGAGGCTCGATCAAGCTCGAGTCAAGTTTTGAGCTCGAGCATTACAGTTCAAGCCGAGCTCGAGTTTGGCGATACTCGACTCGATTACACCCCTAAGTAAGATCTTCCCATGTGGTGATGGATCCTGCTGGAAGACGTTCAAGCCAATTACTAGCTTGATCGCGAAAGGAAAATTAAAATAAACACAGGCGCATTCTTTCCCTATTGTCACCATTAAGGTCAAGTGAGTCCATTAGTTTAAGAAAATCCTTAAGGTGTTGGTTTGGATCCTCAGACCGAAGTTCGTGGAATGAGCATCCATTTTTCACTAACCGGATGGTGTCAGATCGAAGAGGTACTACATTGTTCCCTTCGGGGAGCTCAATGGTGTTCCTGTAGCCCTCGTTGCTAGGTTTGGAGTAATAAGAGTACGGATAGGATTTTCGTCTCTCATGGAGGTCAACGAAAAGATTTACGAAACAATTAACATAAAGAAAAGATATACTACAAGAAAGCTAATGTACTGGAATTAAAATTCTCACTTGATAGGAATCAAGCGAGTAGAACTAAGTTAAACAATGATCGAAACCTAACTATTCCCCGTCAATGGCGCCAAAAACTTAATGCGGTAGTCGTAGAGACTTCTATAAGAAGTTTTACAACTCCTTTGGCAGTGTATCTAATTGTTGCAGTGTAATATAGGCAAGACTCGGGGGTTGTTATCATTCTCTAGGGGAATAGGTTGGGAAGGCTCAAACACGGTCTAACAGAATTCTACAAGGCTAAGAGAAGATTCTTTTTTGTGTTTTTATATTTATAAGAAAGCAAGTAAATATCATGGTTTGAGAGGTTGGTTTGATTAACTAAAAATTAAAGTAATTATAATCTATACTACTGGTGATAACTTTATGATAAAAAGATGTATTTACCTAATCATGCACTACTCCTTAGATTGCTTCTCCTAGATCTATTTCTTTGTTACACTTGTGATGATCTGTGTAAGTATTTCCTAAGTCATGAACGAATTATACGAACTCGCCGTCTATTTAATATTCCGTTAAGGCAACGCACAAGTAATATAGTATGAAGACTATTACAAGGCCCCTAAGAGTATATTAAATTCATGTGAAATATCTTAAAAGTGATCAACCATATTAGGGTAAGGTACTATGAAGACTGTTATTGATGGTATCCTTTCTACACACTCGTGTTTCCCTAGACGTCTATGCCAATTTAATATCTTATGGCTAGTTTTCTAAAGCCTAACACGCACATCCATCACAAAAAGCAACATTAAAAGGATCTACAATGTAAGTTTCATACAGTCATAAGTAAATACAAAGGAGAGTTTAGCCTAACATGTTACTATAGGAAGTAAGAACATAAATCAATCAAACAACACATAGACATATTGAATGATGAAAAATAAACAATCTTACTGATTAAAACATGGATTGAAGGTAGTTAGAATTGGGTTTTGAGGCCCTAAAAATGACCTTAAAAGCTGCTAGAATGACTAGGGTTCGTCTCTCTAAAATTATACAAAGTTACACACATAAAACCCTAATTCCGGTTTAATATTATATAGGAAAATCGTTGCGACGATGTCGCTTTAAAGTCTTGACGCCGTCGCCACGTAGATTATTCTAGATCCTCTTTTAAGTCGGCCACGTCCTAACGCCGTCTCCACACGCTGTATGCATAAATCTTCAAGAGATTTGGTGTATGTCTGTAATCTTGTCTGTTTCTTCTTCAAATGAGCCCAAGAAAAGTTATACAAAGTTACACCAAAAGTTACACACTAAAACCCTAAAAACGGTTTTGTATATATAGACATATCGACGCGACGGCGTCGCTTAATGCTTCTGACGCCGTCCCACGCTCTGAGAACAATACTTCTTGGTGAATCTTGGTGCAAGTCCGTAATCTCGTCCGTTTCTTCTCTAAATGAGCCCAAGTCACGTGTATTTCCTCCAAATTCCATCCAAGTGCTAAAAACTTGAAAACAAATGATTAAGCACATAATCTGGGCATATTTACATGATTTAAGGGGTTAAATGACCCCTAAAATAGTGTATAAAATGATACCTCATCAAATACCCCTACACTTAGGATTTGCTTGTCCTCAAGCAAATGGGCTTTTCTACCTAGACAATAGCAATATGAGGGTCATTTAACCTACTCTTTTAAAGTATTTTACAACACAACCATCTAGACCTCATAATTAAAAGCACGGAAAGCATATACTTGCACCTCACATAAGTGTTTGAGATTCTCTCTTTTACTCGGGTGTATAATAAATTATAACATAACGGGGAAACGAAAAATCAACACTCATAACCTGTCATAGCATATAAATTACCATAGGCTTGGTAAAGGATCAAACCTCCACCGCTAGGCCCAAGCATTATTCATTACTGTCAAAGATGTATTTTAAAAGGTTGTGGGGTGTAGGTGTAAGATAACATATAATGGAAACGTAAACGGATGGGATACATTTGGGTGGCTTTGGGTGAATTTGGAGTGGAAGGGTTAACTAATTATTTATACGAATACACGTTGATTTGGTTGCTAAGCCAAGACTCGAACAAAGATATACAAACTCTACATCAATCTCTTTCTTTTTCTTTTCTATTTTTTCTCTTTTTTTTGAATAACATAATACGTCACATGGAGCTTATAGATGCACCCGTGCACTTGAGCTTTTACATACTTTACAAGCAAACTATTCTATGACCCGAATCGAGATGGATCAACATAACATGGAGCTTATTGAGCTCTATTGGGGGTAATAAATTACTTCTTCTCCAATTCTTCATAAGATGAATACTATCATGAATCCCAATCGTTCCAAAACTGTATTTACAAGGATAAGGACTTAGCAACCGTGTACTCAATAATTAACTTGGGTTAAAACACTAATGTACTAAAGGTGAGTACATACACGATAGGCTAAGACAATTTGGGTGTAACGATTGGTTTAAGAGTGACAATGCTATTCATTAATAGTCTGGCTTAACCAGAAAATTATGAGAACCGTGAAAAATGATAGGCTCGGAGGGTTGTACTAGGGTATCCTGCACTAAAGATGAGTGCATGGCAAGGGTGTGGGATAGTTATATGTTCGGTGTGACCATCATAACAATTACAGGTATAAAACATGGGTTAATCCTAGTGCCTCTTATCTAGCAAATCCTAATACTTACTATTCGGTCTCGGGATGCATCACAAAAACAAGTTTTAGAATTTAATATACTATCAGTACACTTATATAATTTAATACCGATACCAATGTTCCAGAAAAGGCGACCTAGATCATACATACACATCTGTAACGACGAAATAGACACATATGTCTGCATTCAAACCTTAACTCGAACACGCTAAAGGTATAAACTATCTTGGGTATCAATAATGGATACCCGAATTCCTAAAGATCTAAAGGCGAACCTCACATTTTTGGGGTGGAATTTTGAGGGTTTTTGTGCTAGTCATACACATTCCTATCCATGAGACGCTATTAATACTCGGTTTTTGTCGGTATGTGTCATAAATTTTTTTAAATTTGGGTCAGAATTACCTTTTATGCTATGTTTTGATATATTACCCATCATTTTAAGGACAAAGCAAATGGCAATTGAAGGAATAGTTTCTAAGGCTTATTTCCCCCTACACTTAAGTTGAACATTGTCCCCAATGTTCTATAGAAGTACCCGTAAAAACGAATAAAGGGAAAAGAAAACAAGTAAAAAAAACTAGTACTCCCCTGGTTTGCTTAATAATGGAGAAGAAACATGCGATGACTGGTTAAATCGTCCTCTAAGAGTCCTCTAATGAAAACGTCCTAAGATCTTCCAAGCTTCTTCTTGTCAAATATAACCTGTAAATCAAAGACAAAGACAACTACACCAAGCGTAAAATCCATGAGATAGATATAAATACAATAAGAGTTTAGGGTTTTGACTCTATGAAAGCAGTAAAGATAGGATGCGAGTAATGATATAATTGTAGGCTTATGCAGATTTACAAAAGAATTACAAATCTTAAATATTGCACATTTTATTTTTCAAAAATACTTAAAGATCTTCGAATTTTCACATTGCTAGAGACGCGACGCCGTCGGGTTTTATCCTGATGTCGTCTCCACGCACTGTGAAAAATTCCTCTTCGTTTTAAATGAGAAATTTCCTGCACACAATTTTATTAGTCAAATCTAAAGAAAGTACTGCATAAAAACCTGGAATTAATCGTTACAATCATATGACTCGAAACTGACGCGAATTAATCTAAACAATTTATTTTAAATTGAATTGGTTCTAAAAACCGAATATTTCCCCTACACTTATTTTGTTGCAAAATACCTTTGATTATAAATAAGACGAAGTTATAAACAAACAAAGCATGATTACAAAATAATTCAAACATAATAAAACAAACAATAAAGAATAAAAACACAAGACACTCCTAATATGCGGGAAAAGTAAATATTGGGTTGCCTCCCAAAAAGCGCTTTTCTTTATTTACGAGTCTTGTAGCTAGACTCGAAGTCACACGTCCTTACGTGACTTCCCCTTCATCATCCATTCCACCTTCTACTTTAACAAGAGCAGGATGCTTGCCTTTGAAATTTTTGCTCTTCCATTGGTCGAACTCCATCTCCTTTTCCAGGTGAAGTTTTATCCTTTCTTCCCATTCCAGGACTAGCCTATTTACAGTCATAGTGGGGGCTATAGGCTCTATGTTGTTCTTAACTCTTCTCTCGATCTTACAAAGGGACTCAAGTATCCTATGGAAACTTATCTTACTCTTTCCAGACCTTGGAGTTATGGTGCCCTTGTCAAACTTAATTACGGCCTTGGCCGTTGTTAGGAATGGTGTTCCTAAGATGAAAGGCCTCTTTTCGTTTTCCTTTATGTCCAAAATCACAAAGTCCACAGGGTACACATGCTCAGCAACCTCAACTAATACGTCCTTAGCTATTCCTAAAGGGTAGATATACGAGTGGCTAGCTAGCGAGAGTCTAATGTCTGTCTCAACAGGCCTTTCGTCGGTTAGTTTCATGTAAGTAGAGAGGGGCATGACATTTACATCGGATCCTTGGTCAACTAGGGCGTTCATTTGTTTCAGGCCTCCTATGTTACAGGGTATTTCGAAGTTTCCTCTGATGTCCTCTTTCCTTATTATATTTTTTTCTAAGGATTGCTTCATAAACAGCCCCCTAGGTGATAAATGGTATGTCTTCCCTTTTATTTTTCCAACTCGTGCTCTTGATAAGGAGTCGTTGAACCTATGATTATCCACAAGTTCCTTTATTAGTTTCTCATTGATCCTATGCTTCAGGTAATATTCAACGGGTTGAGAGCTAGGTACCCTGGTTGTTTCTTCTTTTCCAGCTTTTCTGTTTGGCTCGTTCTTAGCTTCATCCTCCTTTTTGGCTTCCTTGACTGGCATTTCTATTTCTGTCTTGGTGGGTTTTTCAATGTCGTCGCCGGTCGTTACGTCAGTCTTTTTACTCCTTTCTTCCTCCCCCTGGTGAGAGAAATGGAATTTACATTCTTGGTGACGGGGAATTTAGCATTCTTTCCCCTAATCATATACTTTTTAGGAGCTTGTAAGCGTGAAGTTCCTTAACAAGCATGAACATTTCTGTCATTTTATCGTTGATCTCTCGTAGTTCGCTTGAAAATGGCATTTTCAAAATCATCTCCATTCGTTCGTGTTTGTTTTGCATGTAGTCAGTAATTCGAGCCTCGAAAGTTGGTCCTAATGCTTGTGGCTAGAGGGTTTGGACCGGTACGTTACGAAAAGTGAAAAGGGGGTTCTGCTTTGTTGTTCTTTTGGTTTGGCGGTTCGAGGTTTGAATAGACTGCTTCGGCATAAGCTTGAGGGTTGTGTATTGAGCTCGGTCCGGGTGTCGGTCGTGATCCATTTAGTAAGAAGTTAATCTGGTCTTCGAGCTCAAGAAGTCTTCGGCAGGTGTTTTTGAGGTGCTTTGAGGTGTAGAAATAGCTTTGACCGGTTTGACGAATTCTTTTGTGTCATTCCAGCCCTCATGGTCGTAGTGGGCAAGGTTCTAAATGATTTCCCAAAATTCGTCGGTATTCTTATCGCGGAGTTTGCCGCCGCTGGCGCGGTCAATCTCGCACTTAAGATGAAAGGAGACACGATCATAAAAAAATTGGATCTGAAGCCAACGATCGATGCCATGATGAGGGACTTTTTGTAGTAAGTCCTTAAAACGAGTCCATGCTTCTTAGAGAGATTCTTTGTGATGTTGTTGGAACATCAAGATATCATTACGGAGTTTTGCAGTTCTTCCTGGTGGAAAGAATTGATCAAGGAAACGAGTAGTAAGATCCTCCCATGTGGTGATGGATCCTGCTGGAAGTCGTTCAAGCCAGTTGCTAGCTTGATCGCGAAGGGAAAATTGAAATAAACACAGTCGCGTTCTTTCCCTATTTTCACCGTCAAGGTCAAATGAGTCCACAAGTTTTAATAAATCCTTGAGGTGTTGGTTTGGATCCTCGGACCGAAGTCCGTGGAATGAGCATCCGTTTTGCACCAACTAGATGGTGTCGGATCGAAGAGGTACCACGTTGTTCCCTACGGGGAGCTCGATGGTATTCATGTAGCCTTCGTGGCTAGGTTTGGAGTAATCTCCAAGAGTACGGATAGGATTCTCGTCTCCCATGGAGGTTGACGAGAATGGGTTACGAAACAATTAACACAAAGAAAAGATAGACTACAAGAAAGCTAATATACGGAATTAAAGTCTTACTTGAAAAGATTCAAGCGAGTAGAACTAAGTTAAACTATGATCAAAACCTAACTATTCCCCATGCAGCGGCACCAAAATCTTGATGCGGTCGTTGTAGGACTTCAACAAGAAGTTTTACAACTCCCTAGGCAGAGTACCTAACCGTTGTAGTAGTAGTATAGGCAAGACTCGGGGGTTGTTATCGTTCTCTAGGGGAATATGTTGGGAAGGCTTGATCACGGTCTAACAGAATTCTAGGGGTTGAGAGAAGATTATTTTTGTGTTTTTATATTTATAAGAAAGAAAATAAATCTATGGTTTGAGAGGTTGGTTTGTTTAACTATTAACTAAACTAATATCTAATCTATTGGTGATAACTTTATGATAATTAAATGTATTTACTTAATCATGCACTACTTATCAGATTGCTTCTCCTAATCCCATTGCCTTGTCACACTTGTGATGATTTGTGTAAGTATTTCCTAGGTCATGAACGGATTACACAAACCCGCCGTCTATTTAATATTCTGTTAGGGCAACGCACAAGTAAGGTAGTATGAAGATTATTACAAGGCCTCTAAGAGTATATTAAATGCATGTGAAATATCTTAAGAAGGATCAACCATATAAGGGGTAAGGTAGTATGAAGACTGTTACCCGATGGTATCCTTTCTACGCACTCGCGTTTCCCTAGACGTGTCAACATCGATACAGACAAAATCTGGTTTTCTAAAGCCTAATGCGCATATTCATCAACAAGAAGCAACATTAATAGGATCTACAATCCAACTTTCATGCAATCATAAGCAAATACAAAGGAGGGTTTAGCCTAGCATGTTAAGGATAAAGCAAGAACATAGATTAATCACACAACACATAGACATATTGAATGATTAATGAATAACACTCTTACTTGATTAAAACATGGATATAATGTAGTTAAAATAGGGTTTTAAGGCCTTAAAACGACCTTTAAAGCGGCTACAAAGACTAGGGTTCGTCTCCTAAAAGTTATATAAAGTTACACACTTAAAACCCTAAAATCGGTTTTGTATATATAGAGATATCGCCGCGACGGCGTCATGTTGAAGTGCCGACGCCGTTGCTACGTGGATGATTCTAGATCCTCTTTAAGTCAGCCATGTCCTGACGCCGTCGCTAGATCTCTGATACTGTCACTAGATAGATCACGACGGCGTCGCTTTATGCCTGCGACGTCGTCTCCACGCTTTGTAAACAATACTTCTTCATGGATTTGGTGTAGGTCCGTAATCTTGTTCGTTTCTTCTCCAAATGAGCCCTAGTCACGTGTATTTCCTCCAAATGCCATCCAAGTGCTAAAAACCTAAAAACAAATGATTACGCACATAATATGGGAATATTTGCATGATTTAGGGGGTTAAATGACCCCGGAATAGTGTATAAAATGACACCTCATCAGGAACTCTTGAAAAATAGGGATATACCGTAAAATTGCAGTCGGGCAAAGTCAAGGTGATTAATGGTTCCAGGGTTATTTTATCTGGGATACGAAGGAATAAATGCGTATACTCTTTGGATGTCTATGCAATGACTGGTGAGCTTTATGCTAGAGAATCAAACATGAAGCATTTGGAAAGTTCAAAGAGTGGAAGCAGTTAGTAGAGAATCAGACTGGGAGGACGGTTAAGAAGCTGAGGACAGATAATGGTCTTGAGTTCTGTAACCGAAAGTTTGAGCAGCTATGCATTGAGAGTGGGATTGCTAGAAATCTAACAGTTGTCGAGACGCCATAACAGAATGGGCTAGTAGAACGTATGAACAGAACTCTCATGGATAAGGTACGCTGTTTATTGATTCAGTCTGGATTGCCCAAGACCTTCTGGGCGGAAGCGACATGTACGACCGCATATCTTATCAATAGGTCACCATCGACAACGATTGAGAAAAAGACACCTATGAAGCTATAGTCGGGACATCCAAGTGATTATGGGATGTTGAGGATTTTTGGCTGTGTCGCATATCCACACGATAAACAAGGTAAGCTCGAGCCAAGAGCGATAAAATGCGTTCTTTTAGGGTATCTCGAGGGTGTGAAGGGGTACATACTATATAGGCTTGATGATGAATCACCTAAAATAGTCACTAGCAGGAACGTGGTCTTCAATGAAAGTGTCATGTATAAAGATACGTTGAAGAATTCTGGTGTAGGTGTTGATAAGTCTGTTGAGGAATTACAGGTTGAGGTGAAACTGCAGAGGTTAAATAATCATACGCCTGAGGAAGATCAGACAGATCAGGAAGATGGTGATGATGAAGATGCAGGGGATCAAGAAACTAATCAAACACCGGATCTCACAGATTATCAGTTGGCTCAGGATAGAAAGCGAAGGACAAGAACGAAACCTTTAAGATTTCGAGATGAGAGTAATATGGCTGCTTACGCGTTTGTTGCACTAGAGGAAGAAGATACTCATGAACCATTGACATACCAAGAGGCAGTTGCTTGTGAAGACAGTTCTAAGTGGAAAGCTGCTATTAAAGAAGAGATGGATTCTCTGAGGAAGAACAAGACCTGGGAGTTAGTAGATCATCCAGCTGGGAAAAAGCTAGTGAGCTGCAAATGGCTGTTCAAGATAAAGGAAGGGATTGAAGATGTTCAAAAGCCTAGGTACAAGGCAAGTTTGGTGGCTCGTGGATTCACACAGAGGGCAGGTATTGATTATAATGAAGTATTTTCTCTGGTAGTTCGACACACATCTATTCGGGTTATACTTGCATTGACTGCGTGTAAATATTATGAGCTGGAGCAGCTTGATGTAAAGACGGCATTTTTACATGGAAATCTTGAAGAAGTGATCTACATGAGACAGCCAATGGGATATGAACAAGGTAACAAGGTATGTTTGTTAAAGAAATCTCTTTATGGTTTGAAGCAGTCACCTAGGCAATGGTATAGGAGGTTTGATGAGTATATGTTGAGCAACGGGTTCAAGTGTAGCAGTTACAACAGCTGCGTATATTACAAGAGTTATGCACTAGGTGAGTATATCTATCTATTGTTATATGTAGACGATATGCTGATTGCTTGTAAGAGCAAGGCTGAGATTGGGTCTACTAAGTCTTTGCTTAAAAAGGAGTTCGACATGAAGGAGCTCGGGGAAGAAAAAAAGATTCTTGGTATGGAGATCGTCAGGGATCGGAGTCGCAAGATTCTGAGGGTGTCACAATCTGGGTACGTTTCTAAGATTTTGAATAATTTTAGAATAGATAATGGGAAATCGGTTCAGATGCCATTGGGTGGGCACTTCAAGCTATCGTTGAAGGATTGCCCGGTTAGGGATTATGATGTTGAAAGGATGAGTAAGGTGCCATATGCAAATGCGGTTGGGAGCTTAATGTACTTGATGGTGTGCACGAGGCCAGACATAGCATATGCAGTAAGTATAGTTAGCAGATATTTGGCGAATCCGGGTAAAAATCATTGGGAAGCAGTGAAGTGGATTTTGAAATATTTGTGGGGTACTGCAAACGTGGGTTTGGTGTATAGGACAAATCGTGGCAACCATGTATAGGTGCTGAATTAAATGAATATCATATAATCAAATATAAAATGCAGCGGATCATGCACCTATCAACGGATCCATAGAGTCATATGATCAATCATAATAAAAACAAGAAGAGTAATACCTTTGTAGCGTGATCGGTAGAATCAGACGGTGACCTTTACCTTAACACGAAACACCCAATGAAATCAAGTGATCAATGGAGATCACCTCTATGAGTATCCACACTACACTTCCTTGTATACCAAATAGATGCTAGTCTTAACCCCGTAGCCTTGTAAAACACCTTGAATGAACTAGATTCAAAGAGTTGGATCAAGAAAACTAAAAACCCTTGATGGGAATAAGTTTTTAGCTGTGTATATATAGAGAGAAATTAGGGGAGAAGATTTAGTAAATTGGTAATCAAATAATGAGAGAATATTATGTATTTATTAACCAAAACAACTTGATCTTATCCTCCCTTTTCCTCCTCTATAAGCCGGCCCCTATATGGGCTCAAATAGGCCTCCTATTTGATTTCCAAGTCCAATAGATTAAGTACTTTACTTAGTTATTAGAAGCCCAATAGTGATCCTGAGTTACTTGGGTTATTTATATACCGTAAATACAATAAACACGATATATAAAATGGCACCTTAGTGTATATATGTGTGACCCCATAGGCTCACATGTGTCCAGTCGTATAATTATTTATTATGACGCGAGCATACTCCAAAAGCTCCCACTTGCGCACGTCATAATAATCAAGCAATTATACAAGCAAAGGTTAGCGTCTAGCAACATGGCAATGCCCCCAGAAACATATGAGGATAGTTTCTTAAATATATTATTTTAAATGGTTTAGATATCAATCATCCTTTTGTTGCAGATACTATGTTAAACATTAGACACAGATCATTAGTCATTCTAATGCTTAACGATTTTGTTTCTCGATATAGACATTGAACTAGATTACCAAATTAATCAAGTATCATCTTAATTACATTTAGGTGCGGCCACACATACATCTGTTTAAATCACCGTGGGGCACAATAGTATCTTTCTCCATAACATGTGGAGTAACAAATCCTATTTTGACTGCACGTGTCTGTTATGTGTTTCACATCCCTCCTGAAAGTGGCCTTTATAGCAGCCTTTAATAGGTCAACGTTGAACCATATCTAAGATTGACATTCCACACACACAAAACCTACTTGCATCTCAAGTCTGAGGATGAGAGATATAACCACTTGCGAGATTCACTATTGACGCCGATCCATGTAGTGAATACTCGTAGGTTGGGTCAGTCCAATGTTCATCCAATGAACAACATATGAGTTTGGTGGTATCATCCTTTAATATTCATAATATATGAATATGACCAAAATACTCACATTTGCCTTAATTCAATGATGCTCCCGTATCATTAACTGACAATGGACAATTTAGAATAAATAAATTATTCATGGATTTAAACATGCAAATATAGAACACAACTGTATAAATGAAGACGATCATACCGGGTATATCAATTCATTGCTTAATACAATTGCTTAATGTTCCATTATCCAAATACTAAAAACAGACATACATGAGACTACTAGCAGGTCAAAGTTCAATGTTCCTAGCATGATAAACATGTTTGGTACAAGACATTGACTTTGTAAAAGGTACCAACTAAGTTGTCATCTGAGTGAACTTTGAGAATACTTGTTTCAAAACTCACAAGCAGTGACGGTTTTAAATAATATGATGATTGTCATTTTGTATATGTGCGTTCAAGTGCTAATACATTTATACTAGCATCGCCATAACTAATTACATAGGTTGTTTGAAGCAAGCAAAACCACCTATGTGAGACAGTCTTCTTAACAGCTTCCCAAACTGTAAAGTATTCTTATTCTTTAATGAATAGTGCAACAATGCTTTCAATCAAGCAGGTCTAGTCAGCAGTATTATCATTTATGATGAAATCCTGCTATGACTAGGGTTGATAATCATCTCAATAAAAATAAGCATTAGAGTATAAACTTAACACTAATCTCCTTATTAAAAATCCATAAATGATGAACATGTCTTTAGTCCTTTGCAGGCCTTTTAGAATGTTCTTTTAATAGTAGTCTAATGACTTTCACTTAGTTACTATGGTTGTCGGTTCATCTTGCATTCATGCAAGTGTTACAATTAGTCTAATACATATCATGACATGCTTAATGAAACCTTTAGCTAAACTAAATGTTTTCATGCACACTCGCTTTGTGTCCTATTCTCAGTTTAGGTGAGATAGGAACTTTGGAGTTTCTTGCTCAATGATGTGTCATGTGGTGTTTGACATTATTAATTCGAGTAGTTTTCCTAATACATATTTGTTCCATGTGGTTGTTTTATTTGCGTATATCTCTCGTTAGAAACATTATTCCAAACTAAAGGATGTTATATTCTAGCTTTGCGCGCGCTCTTCGCTCGCGTTTTTCATTATGGTTATACATCATAGGAGTTTTAAGTTAGACAATAACATAATGCTCGCTTGCTTTAGGTGTACTCTGGATTTAGCTTTTGTTTCAATTCAAATCAAATTATTGTTTTTTAGACTTAAGTTTTCCAGTCTACTATTTGCATGATCCGTTCTTGCTTGACTACATTGCTGATTTAAGTTTTCATTATTGTTTTAGACTTAAGATTCCAGCTCCTATATGCATGCTCCGATCTAGCTTGCACATTTTCTAAAGATAACTTAGATTCAAAAACCCTTTTGATTACCCAACGTCCTCGCAAAGGTAATCATTCAAGAAGGAGCTTTTACATCTAATTGCCATATTTCATATTCATGAAATCAAGTATGGTAATTAATATCTTTATTCATTTAACGCTTGCAAGAAAAAGAAGTTTTAATCATAGTCAATCTCTTTAGTAGAAGTAAAACCCTTGCCACTAGGTGTACATATAAATATGTGTATATTTCTGTCCATATTAGTCTTCTCCTAGAAGAATCAATTTAACCTCCCAGTCTTACCGATTGGTAAAAGATTAATCAATTCCAAAAATGATTTTCTTTCATGGACTACATCTTAACATTTATTATGTCGTTCGCTAGTGCGTTCAGAAGGTTGTGTAAGAAAAGACTTTCTCCAAAACAAGTGCTCCCACTTGCTTAGTGTAAGAGGGGGCTTTCTTTAAATACGCAGCAAGTCGAGTAACAATAAAATTGTTCTCGTTTGGGATGTATAGTATATGCTGATAGTTCTTGACTCTAGTTTGCTAATAACACGCTTAACGTGATCTCAAAAAATTTAGAACTTCAATTAAGACTTAATGGTAGTCTTCCCATTCCATAACCTGATGGTGTCTTAGTTACCTTCTTGGTTGCTTTACTTAATTTTGTTAACCTTGATAAGATTAGAGGTAGGGTAGTTAAAGTTATCAAAAATCAAACAATATCAACAAAGTTTGATTTTACACATTAGACATACCATAACGATGTGGTATTCTATGAGTAACGAGATTCTGAGACAGTATCATAATCCCTTAGATAACCTAATACCCTTTGGCTCACATACTTGCCAATTTGTTTAAACATAATGGCATTAACAGTAATTTCAAGCCAATTGCATGCTATAATGTAGAAGTCTTAGAGAACTTCAAGGATTTTATATACATGTCTTAACAAGAAGACATAACACGTTAATCCCTAACTTTACGTTATAAGTCTTTGAACATTTCAATGACTTCATGTACATGTCGTGACTAGGAGACATGACAAGTCAATTGCTTACTTTATAAGTCTTTGAACAGTTCAAGGACCTTATGTTTATGCCTTTACAATAAGTTACAAGCATATTAAATAAAGTTTTATTAAATGCCGACTCTTGGCTTCAATAGTCTTTTCAAGTTAATTACATACTTCTTATCGATGTCTTTACAAGAAGACACAATCATATTAGCTAAACCTTTTAGTGAATATGATGAAGTAGGTATTTATTATTTCTTGACACTAGTTCTAAGTAGGGCGACATACATCGAGATGTATAAGTCCTAGTAGAATATTAGCTTTCTTACCACGCGGTTAAAAAAACCATTAGTCATATTGTTATGTGTTGTACCTTGCACACAATTAGGATTTCTCCCACTTGTGCATGGCACAACATCAAGTATTTATACAAATAAATGAGCATATTATGAGTTAGGTTATGATCTTGAGACTAGTGGGTTATGAGTCCACCACGCTTCTTGTTTGTTTGTATGAATAATATAACAATGTCACATATATGATATGATTTAAGTCAAAACTAAAATCACATTTGCATTACAAGTATATATAGAACTTTATTGTTTAATAAGCAATCATGCATGAATATTGTATAGATAACATTTTAGGCAGCGACATCAGAAAAGCGACAAGTTATCTAATAGAATAATATGCAATGATTCTTATAAAACTATGATGCTTTATATGTGAAAAGTAATGTATTATTTCAAGACCAGCTAGAAATAATGTGGGTCACATACAAGGTGATAAGCTCATAGCTCCCACTAAATTTAGACAACATTACATGTGCGTCTATATCAGTAGTAAAATACGTTGTTCCCATTGAATTTAGACAGCATTACATGTGCGTCTATAGCAGTAGTAAAATGCATTGCTCCTATTGGATGAGACAACATTAAATGTGTGTCTATACCAATGAAGTTCAAGTCGCAATTTATTTACTTTTCTACTCTTTGAATATCTGCACATTATCACTAATGTGAGCCTCACGGACTAGTAAACATGTACTTAGATATTCAAGGAAGTGCATCAAGTTCTACTATATATATATATGATAGACTAGCCATCAATGCTATTCTTTAACTTGAAAGTTTTGCATGCAATTCCTCCTTCTACATTACCTCAAGGGTGTGTAGAATCTTAGAAAAAATATCGAGTTAAGGAAAACTACTAGAAAACATGCTATTAATTTCCTTTTCTCTTTCGCGATTTATTAAGATTTGCATTTCTAATTATTAAAACTCATACCATGTCTTGACGCTTCAAGATGTATCATTTTGGTGGCTATAGAATACATGTTCTCTAGTCATCCAAATAAGATGTGCAACCGTACTTAACCGTTAGACTTTTACAAGACAAAACGATTTCTCGAGTAAGTATGCTTTGAGTTTGATTAGGATTGAAAAATTCAAGTGTTCCTATTATAGCTTTCTCATACAAGTAGAAAGGATAGGAATAAGTCTTTTTCTTACAAGGAAAAAAGACTTAGTTTGCTTTCCTATAACAAGGGAAGGAAACAAACTTTTGTTTACGGTTTGTGTTGCATAAATGTCATTAATAGAAATTACAAAGTTCAATTTAGTATTTTAGATGATTATCCTAATAAAATTAACTACCCAAGTTTATATAAAACAATTAATTTTACGAAAGGCTAAGATCCTCATTGAGGTTCCACCATCACATCAGTTGATCTGCTAGCAATGATAGATTCAATAGGTAGGTGATGTTCACCAATTGCAAAACCTGTGCAATTCTTAGACCATATGGGACTCATGACATTTGTAACCGGAGAAACAATGTCAAGCTGGCATGTTTAGTCCCATCCTTGCCTCTAGCCAAGGTCTCACCTTTTTAACTCGATTAAGTCATCCAATGCGAGTACATGTGAGAATATGTTCACGGCTAAGAGAATAATCACTATTGGTTACAATTCCACATACGGCACACGCAGAGCAAAAGGTAATTGCAAGCTATCTCAACCAATTAGACGGCATGACTTAAATTTGTGACGGGTATAAGTTTTTTTTTTAAAGTGTGTACGAGGAAGCATGCATTCATCCTTCATAGCACAAGTTAAAAAACTATTTTTAACTTAAGTCTAATACTTGTTTTTATGTGTGTCTAGTTGTTCATTTTCATGACTAATATATAACCTAGGTGGAATAAATATTAGTTTGAACAATACATAAATTAAATAACAATCATAATATTTATTTAGTGTTATTTATATAAAAACAAGTGTTTAGTTTCAAATCATATTTAAACTTTAAACTAAATCAAGGATTTAGTTTCTAAAAATGGGTTGTGTTTTATTTTTTGTTTTATAAAAACATTTGCAAGTTATATATATTCCAAACATATATAAAACAAACAAACAAACACAACCACAAGTATGCAAAGCCTCAACCAATGAAAAACCTATGCTTGGTCTCGTGAGCTATCACGAGAACCAAGAAGTCAACTAAGAGTTAACCACACAACCACAAGGAGGGCTCCCACTTGCTCCAAGAACCATCATGAGCAAGTGAAACCCTAAATGAACTTGAAGCCCAAAACTGCCATAAAATTTCAGCTGACTTCATGGGTCTGAAACTCCTAGACGGATTCTTCTCCAATCTGAGCTCCAGTTGAAGAAGTTGTAGCCCCATGAGTTTTGCTCCTGCTACAAAAATTTTAGCCTCTAACTCCTTATGGAACTCCAAAAAATCTATTTTTAGTGGGGGTCACTCCAGGAGCTCTGAATTTGACTTTATGCCTTTAACTCTTGCGCCTTTCTAATTCAAACATCGGTTACAATAATTTTATGATTGAATACATTTATCCTATCATCTAACTACTTTAAAGTGCCAAAACAATGGCTACAACAAAAATTAAAACCATACAAAAGGAAGCCGAAACAATGGCAAACCCAAAACTAAAATTAAATGCAATAACTAGCGAATCAATTCACAAGTGGTCATGGTTTTCATCGGCTTTGCATACACAACATAATAATACCATAAAATCATCTATTAACAAGGTGTTGGCTAAGTCCATGGCCAAACATGCATGTATTTTCCATGGATACAAAATAATTAACAAGAAATAAATTGTTAGGCAGCGAATCAAAGAAATAAATTAACTAGATATAAAACCCCGATTTATACGTGTAACCAATGGCTTAAGGATCACTTAGTAATGTATTAAAGACCTTATAACAACCATATTAATTAAGAAAATAATGCCCAAAGGGCTGATTTAAAACCGATTCAAGAATCGTTCCAAAACGCGCGATTTAGGCCCTTTTACACGTACCCGATAACAAAACCAATTAAAGTATGCATAACAAATGGCTATGGGGTCAAAAATCACAAATCATAAGACCCCATATGGGTCGAAATAATTCCAAAAATAAGCCCTAGGGGCTGTTTTAAAATTATCCTTTGAATCCATAAAAAACACGCGTTTTTAGCCATTTTTACGCATACAAGATGATCATATGACATCATATGATGGCTCATGATACCACTATAGGTGCTGAATTAAATGAATATTATATAATCAAATATAAAATGCAGCGGATCATGCACCTATCAACGGATCCATAGAGTCATATGATCAATCATAATAAAAACAAGAAGAGTAATACCTTTGTAGCATGATCGGTAGAATCAAACGGTGACCTTAGCCTTAACACGAAACACCCAATGAAACCAAGTGATCAATGGAGATCACCTCTATGATGTATCCACACTACACTTCCTTGTATACCAAATAGATGCTAGTCTTAACCCCGTAGCCTTGTAAAACACCTTGAATGAACTAGATTCAAAGAGTTGGATCAAGAAAACTAAAGACCCTTGATGGGAATAAGTTTTTAGCCGTGTATATATAGAGAGAAATTAGGAGAGAAGATTTGGTAAATTGGTAATCAAATAATGAGAGACTATCATGTATTTATTAACCAAAACAACTTGATCTTATCCTCTCTTTTCCTCCTCTATAGGCGGCCCCTATATGGGATCAAATGGGCCTCTTATTTGATTTTCATGTCCAATAGATTAAGTGCTTTACTTAGTTATTAGAAGCCCAATAGTGATCCCGAGTTACTTGGGTTATTTATATACCGTAAATACAATAAACACGATATATAAAATGGTACCTCAGTGTATATGTGTGTGACCCCATAGGCTCACATGTGTCTAGCCATATAATTATTTATTATGACACGAGCATACTCCAACAGCTCTGACTTGCGCACATCATAATAATCAAGTAATTATACAAGCAAAGGTTAGTTTCTAGCAACATGCCAGTGCCCTCAGAAACATATGAGGATAGTTTATTAAACATATCATTTTAAATAGTTTAGATATCAATCATCCTTTTGTTGCAGACACTATGTTAAAATTTTTACATAGATCATAAGTCATTCTTGTGTTTAACAATTCTGTTTCTCGATATAAACATTGAACTAGATTACCAAATTAATTAAGTATCATCTTAATTACATTTGGATGCGGCCACACATACATCTGTTCCAATCATCAAGGGGCCCAGTAGTATCTTACTCCATAACATGTGAAGGAACAAATCATATTTTGACTGCACGTGTCCGTTATGTGTTTCACATCCCTCCTGTAAATGGCCTTTATAGCAGCCTTCAACAGGTCAACGTTGAACCATATCTAAGATTGACATTCCATACACACAAAACCTACTTGCATCTCAAGTTTGAGGATGAGAGACATAACCACTTGTGAGATTCATATTTGACACGGATCCATGTAGTGAATGCTCGTATGTTGGGTCAGTCAAATGTTCATCCAATGAACAACATATGAGCTTGGTGGTATCATCCTTTAATATTCATACTATATGAATATGACCAAAACACTCACATTTGCCTTAATTCAATGATGCTCCTGTATCATTAACTGACAATGGACAATTTAGAATAAATAAATTATTCATGGATTTAAACATGCTAATATAGAACACAGTTGTATAAATAAAGACGATCATACCAGGTATATTCATTGCTTAATACAATTGCTTAACGTTCCATTATCCAAATACTAAAAACAGATATACATGAGACTACTAGCAAGTCGAAGTTCAATGTTCCTAGCATGAAAAACGTGTTTGGTACAAGACATTGACTTTTTAAAAAGTACCAACTAAGTTGTCATCTAAGTGAACTTTGTAAATACTTGTTTCAAAACTCACAAGCAGTGAAGGTTTTGAATGATACAATGATTGTCATTTTGTATATGTGCTTTCAAGTGCTAATATAATAATACTAGCATCGCCACAATACATTATAGAGGTTGTTTGAAGCAAGCAAAACACCTATTTAAGACAGTCTTCTTGACAGCTTTCCAAACTATGAAGTATTCTTATTCTTTAATAAATAGTGTAACAATGATTTCAATCAAGCACGTCCATTCAACAGTATTATCATTTATGATGAAATCCTTCTATAACTATGATTGAGAATCATCTCAATCAAAATAAGCATTGGTGTATAAACTCAATACTAATCTCCTTATTAAAAATCCGTAAACGATGAACACGTCTTTAGTCCTTTGCAGGCCTTTTAGAATGTTCGTTCACTCTAATGACTTTCACTTAGTTACTATGGTTGATCTTGCATTTATATAAGTGTTACAATTAGTTTAATACATATCATGACATAC
>BQNB010119987.1:0-20716 GCA_026074375.1 Tanacetum coccineum
AAGGAACTAAAGAAAACTTCTATTAACTAATTATTAACCAAAAAAAACCGCACAACTCTATTTATTAAACATTTATATATAAAGGTAAAACAAGCTAATGGGAGAAAAAGCCACAATTAACACTTATGAGCTTGAAAGAGAACCAACTACTTTACGTTTAATGTCATGACTTATAAATAACACTATCATTTCTCGTTTTTTGCAATTTAAAATCTCTAAGAAAGAGATTCGCAAATACTTAGCCTATATAAAATCCAACTTGGCATATTTAAAATCTACTTTGAGGAACTTTAAAATTTAAAATTTTTGCTATTTTTGTGGGAAAACGGGTACGTGAGAACAAAACAATAAGCAGGCAACATCAAATCGATAGATTCCCTCCCCAAACTAAAACGAAACATTGTCCTCAATGTTTAAAGGCGGGTCTCTACGTAAATCTAAGCCATTTATGAATTATGCAAAGATAGACGTGAATCGATAAGATGAAATGATATCGGATCTCCCCAAACTAATTTCAAACAAAGAATAGGAAGCTCGAGTGAAACGGGACATAATACCGAACACGAGAGGCTTCAGAAATTGTTGGTTCAACCCTGCAAAAATCATAACAAACAACGAAAAACGATAGAGGCTAGCCTCAACACATCACAACACATTAAAAATAAAAAGAAAATAGAAAAGGATAGGCATGGGGTGAACTCCCACGAAGCGGCTTGTTTTTGGTTACCGAGTCGCAAGCTCGACTCGATCCCTGCATTCATTTGTCCTTAGGGAGAGCAACACTTAGAACAAGAAACTTCCATTGAAAATGCCACCGGCTCTAGATAAGAAAATGGAAAGGTGATGATGCCGTGGTCAAAAATAGTGTCTTCACTCCCGAAGGGGAGAAATGAAGAAAGAAAGAGAATGAAGGTCAAATCTGAAACAAGGGTGGGAAGGGTGGGTAAAATATCGGTCATAAAATCATGCAGTTTAGAAACACCCTTAAACACTTTGGTTATCAAAATACCCCCTTTGGGTTCAAAACATTTCTCAACATCCGGTGGTTCCGGTGGAGGACGAGGAATTGACGGATCATCTTGATGGTCAAGGTTAGGTAACTCATTATCTTCATCTTCGGAATCATCATTCTCAACACCTGGCAAAATTAAATCATCTGGAACAAGGAAAATATCGATCTCTTCTTGAACGGGATCACTATCCTCAACGGGAATAGGAGATACGGGAAGAGACTCGATATTTGAACTTTGATTAGCATGAACATTTTCCTGTGACCAGGAAGTTGAAATCTCACAAAGCAAAGTCATACGACTAAGATAATCCTCATGTTCACGATCATTCCTTGAAGGAAGTGTCAAAAGTTCACCGGCGAACTCATGGTGAAGAGGATCACTCCTTGGAGAAAAAGTAATCGAAGATTCATTTTGTTCTGGTTCATGATCGAAAATCACTTCGGGAGCGAGATTATGGGTAGTATCATCACTAAGCAGATTATCAAGAAAAGTTACGTCTCCTTCTGAATCGAAATAACCTTCCTTAAAATTAGAAGAAACTTCCATGGATAGAAAAGCATTGATATCAATATACACATCACAACACATTATTTATTAGAAAATAGAAAGAAGAAAGAAAAGGATAAGCATGGGGTGAACTCCCACGAAGCGGCTTGTTTTTGTTCACCGAGTCGCAAGCTCGACTCGATCCCTGCATTCATTTGTCCTTAGGGAGAGCAACACTTAGAACAAGAAACTTCCATTGAAAATGCCACCGGCTCTAGATAAGAAAATGGAAAGGTGATGATGCCGGGGTCAAAAATGGTGTCTTCACTCCCGAAGGAGAGAAATGAAGAAAGAAAGAGAATGAAGGTCAAATCTGAAACAAGGGTGGGAAGGGTGGGTAAAATATCGGCCATAAAATCATGAGGTTTAGAAACACCCTTAAACACTTTGGTTATCAAAATACCCGCTTCGGGTTCAAGACATTTCTCAACATCCGGTGGTTCCGGTGGAGGACGAGGAGATGATGGGTTGTCTTGATGATCAAGGTTAGGTAACTCATTATCTTCATCTTCGGAATCATCATTCTCAACACCTGGTGGAATTAAATCATCTGGAACAAGGAAAATATCGATCTCTTCTTGAACGGGTTCACTATCCTCAACGGGGATAGGAGATACGGGAAGAGACTCGATAATTGAACTTTGATTAGCATGAACATTTTCCTGTGACCGGGAAGTTGAAATCTCACAAAGCAAAGTCATACGATTAAGATAATCCTCATGTTCACGAACAATCCTTGAAGGAAGTGTAATAAGTTCACCGGCGAACTCATGGTGAAGAGGATCACTCCTTGGAGAAAAAGTAATCGAAGATTCATTTTGTTCTGGTTCATGATCGGAAATCACTTCGGGAGCGAGATTATGGGTGGTATCATCACTAAGCAGATTCTCAAGAAAAATTACGTCTCCTTCTGAATCGAAATAACCTTCCTCAAAATTAGAAGAAACTTCCATGGCTAGAAAAGCATCGATCTCATCAATATCGTCTTCTGGAGCGAAACACTCAACCTTATCGGTTAAAGGTGTGTTAAGTAAAACTGGCTCATCGGAATCTGAAACGTTGGAGTTCTTGTTTTCGACATCTTCATCCATCTCGTTAAAGAGAGGATTTACGTTGCTAGAGGTGAAGTTATCATCAAATTCGAAAAGAGGGTTTGAATAAACTTGAAAATTTTCTTCATGAACGACTTTTTTAAGAAGAGTGAGTTCATCGGCGAACTCCTCAAGATTATCACTAGTCTTCACCGGAGAAGAACTAGGAGAAGGAGCATCGGAATGAATAGTGGTACTGCCACTAAATGGCTCATCTTTCGAAAAATCAATGACAGAAATAGCGTGAGCAAATTGCTTATTCTTGCTTTTCTCAGATTTTTCAGCATAAAAGACAAATTCATCGCTTCCTACTCTTAAAGTTAATTTTTCCTCGTATAAATCAATGAGAGCTTTTGCGGTACGAAGGAAAGGTCTCCCTAAAATAATAGGCACTCTCGGGTCTGGTTCAAAATTAACCACAACAAAATCAGCAAGAAAAGTGAAACCATCAACTCTAACTACAACATCCTCGGCTATACCCATTGGGTGAGTAATGGAACGATTAGCAAGCTCGAGTGTCATTCGAGTGGGAGTCAAAGCTCCAAGCCCAAGTTGCTTGTAGATAGAATGAGGTAAAAGATTTATGCTAGCTCCGGAATCGGCTAAAGCATTAGTCCTATCAAGTTCTTGTAAAGCACATGGGATAAGAAATTTTCCCGGATCTTCGAGCTTCTCGGGAACTTTGTTCATGATGATAGCAGAACATTCAGCATTCACGGTTGTAATGGCGATTTCTTCAAGTTTCTCTTTGTTCCTTAGTAAACCGCTTAACCATTTGTTGAATTTTGGCATTTCGACAAGAGCATCTTTCAATCCAATCTCTAAACGGAGTTGTTTAAACATCTTCAAGAACCGGCTATGTTGAGCACTTGGTTTATCGTTCTCTCTCACTTTCATCCTCTCGGGATATGGAAGTTTAGGTTGATACGACGTTGGTTTTGGAGAATTAGGCTCTTGAATTTCAATGTTAACGGTTTTCTTAGCTTTTGGTTTTGGAATTTTAATGAAAATGGAATCTTCTTCCTCTGGAGGTGGGACTTGTGCGGTACTTTCTAAACTTGGTTTTTGCACTTTGTCCATTGACGTCTCTGGGTTTTGTTCGGGTTCCTTTAGAGGAGTAGAAACAACGGGTGTAGGAACAAGAGGAGTCGAAGGTCCTTCACAAGTTTTACCACTTCGTGTGGTGATAACATTTACATGCTCACGAGGGTTAGTTACGGTTTGACTTGGAAGAGTTCCTGAATTCGAAGATGAAGCGGTGTTGGAAGTTATGAACTTAGAAAGCATTTCCGTTAAATTTGTCATCTGGTTTTGTAAACCTTGGCCTTGATTTTGCATATTCCGTAACACAGCATCATTAGCCTTGACATAATTCTCAAAATCGGTCTTTGAAACACCTTGCATTTGTTGAGTAGGAGCTTGATAAACTGGTGGTTGATTAGTTGGAGGTTGGTAAACTTGTCCTTGATTGAAGTTACTTCCACGGTTTTGATTGAAATTGGTTCCTCGATTTTGGTTGAAATTATTTCCTTGATTTTGATTGAAACGGTTTTGATTGTTTTGAATCGGAGGAAAACCAGGAGGTCGGATTTGATTCGAAACCATCGGAGGTCTAGAATTGGTATTTCCTTGATTAAAATTGGCTGCAGCAGCTTGTGAAACGTACTCTTGAATGTTGTCTCGATAAACATTGCCATCGGTGGCTGGACAGTTTCTATAAGAATGAGCACCTCCACAAGTTACACAACTCTGCTCGACCGCTTTTACGGATGCGGGAGCTTGGGCTTTTTGTTTGTCGATAAGCATAGTCTTCATCAAATTCTTAAGTTCAGAGACTTCGGTTGTAAGAGCAGCAACATCTGGTGAAATTTCGGGAGTAGATGAATTCGAACTCACTTTGGCAACGACTGCCTTGTTTCGTGAATTACGAACCTTGGATTTACTCTCGATAATTCTCAAGCATTCACGAGGCATCTTATCCAAGTCGAAGGTCCTTCCAAAGTCTTACCGCTCCTTGTGGTAATAGCATTAATTTGCTGACGAGGGTTAGTTACGGTTTGACTTGGAAGAGTTCCTGAATTCGAAGTAGAGGCGGAATTTTTGAAATTATCACAAAGACTTGTCAACAAACTCGTAACATTAGCCATTTGATTTTGCAAATTTTGACCCTGATTTTGAACATTCTTCAACACCGCATCGTTTGCCTTGACGTAGTTTTCAAAATCCGTTTTCGAAACACCTTGAATTTGGGGCATAGAAGCTTGAAATGGTGGAACTTGGTAAACCGGTGGTTGATTGGTTGGTGGTTGATAAACTTGACCTTGATTGTTTTGATGGTTTTGATTGAAATTGTTTCCACGGTTTTGATTCGAATTGAAATTGTTTCCTTGATATCGGTTTTGGTTTGTTTGGTTGCTTTGAACATTTGGTTGATTGAAACCCGGTGGTCTCATTTGGTTTGCCAAATTAGGAGGATTCCTTTGAACAAAATTGCCAACGGCGGCGGTTTGTTGGAATTGATGAATATTTACTGGAACAGCGGGAACACGTTCCTTGTTAATGGACAATTATTGAAATTATGGTTTGAACCACAGTGAACAAACTTCCTCGACAGATTTGACGGCAGCAGGAGTCGTAGCATTCATTTTCACTAATCGCTTTTCTAAACGGCTCATTCGAAGTATCATTTTGTCTTCAAGTAAGGCAGCCATTTGTTGAACCTCGAAAGAATTATTAGAAGGTGAAGAAGTAGAAGACGGAGCATTCGTAATTGCTCTTGAATCATTTGGACGACTTCTTGAGTAACGCACTTTTGATTTACTTTCGATTATGGCTAAACCTTCTCGAGGCATCTTATCTAGAAAATTGCCACCCGCGGCGGAATCTAAGGCATCTTGATCATTGGTATTCAAGGAATTGTAAAACGTATCAAGTTGATGTAATTCCGAGAAACCATGATGAGGACATTGACGAAGAAGTCCTTTAAAACGTTCCCATGCTTCGTTGAAGGTTTCGTTTGGTTTTTGGTAAAAAGTAGTGATTTCATTCCGAAGGTAAGTTGTTTTTGAAGGTGGGAAGAATTGATTTATGAACTTTAAAACAAGGTCATCCCATGTGAGAATTGATCTAGGAGGTTCCTTATCTAGCCAATCTCGGGCTTCACCGTCTAGAGAGAAAGGAAAAAGCAAAAGCTTAATCGAAGTGTTCGGAACTTCGGGATGTCTAAACGTTGAAGTGACTTTGTTGAAAAATCGAAGGTGATTATGAGGGTCTTGTCTACCCGTGAACTTATTACTTTGCACAAGATTAATCAAAGGTTGTTTAAGCTCAAAATTGTTTGCATTTATCGGTGGAACAACTATTGCATCTTCGTATCCCTCGATGGGAGCTTGTAGCATTTGAGCCATGGTACGATTGTCGGCCATTGGAAACTCGGGTTCCTCAACAATAACCGTTGTTAATTGTTGTTGTCGACGATTTCGATTACGAGCTTGAGATCGAGTGCGCATGCACTAAAAATAAAGAAATTAAAAAGCAAACAAAAATTACACTAATTTTTTTGGATTTTTTTTAGCAATCTATTTTAAACGGATACACGGAAGACAACTTAAAACCAAATAATCAACTTACTTCACGGTAACTCTCAAAAATTGCTTTTCAAGGTGAGCCGTACTTCGTAAGTGACACAAATGGCAAGTTTTTAAATCTTTGGTTCGATTTGGGAACTATATTCCAAGTTCACCGGAAATTGAAATGATAATACCTCGATTGAGAGTATTATATGTTGGTGTTCTTTTACCAACTTTGTTAATTTTATTTCTTTTTTAAAAGGACAATTTTTTTATATTTTTGATTTTTTTTTTTTATATTTTTTATATGATAGCTTATAATATATATATAAAATATATATATATATATAATATATATATATATATATGATTTTTTTTTATATTTATAACAAGAATGAAACTTTCGAGGACGAAAGGATCTTCAAACCAAATCAACAAACAAAAAACAAAGGAATCTTAACACAAGTCCCCGGCAGCGGCGCCAAAAACTGATTGCAATTTTAATACACTATAAAATATATATACTAATATAACCTTAAGAGCAATTAAGAAAATTCCCTAAGGAAAATTCACTCTCAAAAATATATATAATATAATATATAATACGTATATTTAACCGGGAAGAATGATCACCCGGGTCGTTTCCCCAACGACTTGTGCAATTGAAACCTCGTTTAAGCTCGGATTATGATTTGAATGAAAGCAAAGATATTTTGATGATCTATAACTACCAAATAAAAGCAACAATGAACAATTAAAAACAATTAAGCACTTAAAAAGGTAAACGGGAAACAAATAAAACGCGACAATTTAACAAGTAAATCAAAATTAAGTCCTAAAAATGCAAACTAAATTCCTAAACCTAAATTAAGATAAAAGAAATTTTTAAGAAAAAGAAAAATATTTTTTTGATTATTTTTGAATTTTTAATAACTAAAAAACTAATCTAATCTAAATTTAAATCTTTTAAAAATAAAAATAGCAAAGTAATGTAAATTATATTCTTTTCCCAAGATAAAACAAATAAAAAGAAATTTTTATAAAAAGAATCACTATATTTGGCTTTTTATATTTAAGGATATGAATTTCTAAGATTTTAATACTAATTAAAAAATAATAAAAATGCTAAAAATATAAACCCTAAAAATTTTATAAAAATTGTACTAGAAAACGAAAAAGTGCAGAAATTTATGAAAAATAAAAGCCCTAATTTTTACTTTTTTTATTAAACTTTAATTAAACTAATTAAAAACTAAACCTAATTATTTAATTAAAATGATTAAACTAACAAAGAAACTTAACTAAGGACTAATGAAGTTAGTCCTTAAAGGACTAACAGTGTAAACTAAAGGACTAACGAAGAAAACTAATAAAACTTAAAAGTTTCACTACTTACCCTGAGGCCCAACCCGATTACACCCTAAGTCCATTAAGCACTTGAATTTTAAAAAGTGCTTAAAATGAAAAACTTAAAGAAGCAAAGTTGGAGAACAGATGGAAGTGAACAATTTTAACAAAAGCACTTAGGGCTGAAAAGCACAAATAAGCTCAATAAGAGCTTATCAATAAGCTGTCCTCAGAAAGGAGGTGATTTCTTTTGGTTTTACTAATTAAGCTATAAAAAGCTCATTTTAAGCTCAAAATGAAAAAGGAAAGGTGTTCTAGACAGCTTATGAATTGCTTAAACTAAATGAGAAAAGAAAATAGAGTTTAAAACACTTATTGATAGCTGAAATTGAAGAGCTAAGTAGCAAACTCAGAAATCAAAGAGATAAGCACAAAATTCATTTAAGCTAAAAGGCACAAAAAGCAAAACTAGATTTTAAGCTTTTGAGGACTTATTAAACTACTTATTAACTATCTATTTAAGTAATAAAATCAACTACCTTAAGCTAGGATTCTCAATTTAGAAAACTACTTAACTAACCTACTGTTTTTGGTATTTTTGGTTTTCTTAGTTGAAATTTGACAGCAAAATAAGCTAGGAAAATAAGCTAGAAAATAAAATTTAAGTCTTAATCTATATTAAGCTATAACTAATCTAAATCCTACTTTAACCTTAGAAGCTAAAACCTATGATTACCTAGCTAAAAATTAAGCAAAAAGTGACAGCAGGAACAGCTTAGTTCCTGCTGATGCACTTTGCACAAGTGCAAAACAATAGTGCAGGTTACCTAAGGGGTAATAGCTGCACTAGACACACTCCAATTGAGTGCCAAAATACAATGCAAACAAGATCTAAGCTTTGGAAGGCTTAAATCAAATTTTTACAAGCTTAAGGAATAGGAAAAAGTGCCCTGGTGCAAAGCTTAAGATAATAAGCTCAAACTTTTGAGATTTTGAAAACTAACTTTTAAAAACTATTGTACTAATGTTTAAAAATGATTTTAAAGCTGACCCAAGCAAAATCTACAACTTAACTTGACTTTTAATGGTCAAACTCAGCTTATGCCAAACACCCCTTAAGATTCATGACAGTTTTGAAATACTATGAAAAATTAAATCTACTTATTAAAACTACTAAACCAGATATTAACTAGCTTATAACAAACTTAATTAACATGATCTATCAACAGGATTAAGCAAAAACCTAAGATCTACACTAATGCTCTTGTATTTTTGGTCTTTTATGGTTTTTTAAGACAAACTATGAAAAACTAAGATCTATTATAATAAGGCTAAAACAGATTAAGATTAATGATTAATAAGCACAGGTAGAGAGAATTAAGCACTAATAAGCTAGTAGATTAAGCAAATAAGCAATATTACTCTAATAAGCAGTTTAAGCTAATAAGTAAAGAGACAAGGAATTTAAAAAGGAAACTTACTTTAGACTTCAGCTAAACAGAAGCTAATTCACAATTAAGCTGCTACAAGCTCTAGCTTATTCATGTGAATAAGCTAGTATAAGTCCTTGGGAGTTCATCCATTGCTAACTCCCCTTCCTTAAGCTTAAATCCAATAAAGTCCAAGGTAAATGTAAGTTAAGCTGTTTTAAGGTTTAGATAGGATTATTTCTGAATTGATTAAGCTCTATTTCAGCTTATAGACTGAAAGAGCTTATTATGAGCTTATTAGCTTATTGAGACAAATTGGCTATTTTAGAGATCTTATGAATAAAGAGAAAAGAGAGCTTATAACTAAATTAAACTAAATTTCATTAATTAAAACTGAATTACATTCCTTAAAGAGAAATTACAACTGATTTTAAAAATTACATTAAGCTTAAAAAACTATACTAGGCTAAAAACTAGAAAAGGAAAAGAGAGATATCGTGTGTGTGATGGTGTTGCCTTTTTATAAGTGCTGAGAGAAGGTTCTAGGCCTAAAAATCCTATCCCCCGCTCCTTTGATCTCAGCCAATCAATTTCCCAATCATTGGATCACAAATATGAGCCGTTTGATCATTTTGTGTGTTACTAAGGATTGCCAGCGTGTAATTCCTTTGATGTGACATTGTGTTACTTCTCTGAGTGATCCAAGAGTAAATCCCACTTCTCCCTTGTGCTTTTCTTGCTCTGACGTGGCTATGTGCTTGAGTGAGGTGCTTATATCTCTTGATTTTACTAATCTCTCCCTTCCATCTTGTTTAAGAGCTCATGAATAGACATACTTGCCCCTCAATTGTAAAAAGCCCCTTGATTTGACAGCTTGGTAAATTGGGACGACGATGAACAGTAACTTGTGTTTGGCGCCCTTTTTATAACTGAATACGGGGTAAAAGTTGTTTTAAACTTTGGGAAATTTGCAATTTCAGTCCTTGTCTTTGCATTTCTCTTTTTATAGTGTAAAAGGAGTTTAGCAATTGGCAAGAATGGCCCTTGTGGTTTATAGAAAAGGGAAATGGGCTAAGGATTGGGCTTAGGATCCGGGTGTGGCCCATTTAGGGATTAAGGGACTAATTTTGCAACTTTTGAAACTTGAAGGGCTATTTTGAAACACTTTGGGTCTTGTAGACTTTTGTTGACCAAGATTGACTGTAGATTTGACTTTTTCTGGCTTTGGTTCCGGCTTTTGTACACTCTTCCGTTCTCGTGTCCGTGCTTGCCCGTTTTTGACGGTTTTCTTGTGATTTTTTTATATATCCGTACCTGCCACACACAAACACAAATACAAAGCATATTTTTGTCAATTATTGTCTGTTTTGGGTTTATTTGGTTATTTTAAGCATAAATCGGATAGTGTATTTTACAACCTATCAACAACCCTCCTTAGCCACTCAGAATCTCTCAAAATAAGTTTGTTTCATTTCTTACGGAGATCAACACGCTTTTATCGGCTTTCTCATTCTGAGATCGATATTAAAAAGGTGGTAGTTCGCTTCAGCCTCCGTTCATCAAATAACAAAATTGCACTTATAGAGTCTAAAGCCAACGAGATCAATTAAAATCTCTTTAGGAAACAAAATTCCTATATGCAATTGTTGTTCATCATTAAGCACACAACTTGTACAAGCGTCCTACGCATTATCCTTGTGATATTGGCCAGAACATCAGAGTCATACTCCTTAGTATTCACAATGATGATGGAAATCCTTCCAGAGTCAACATCAAACAACTCTACGGTAGGTGACTTGCGAGATTCTATATGAGTCAAGCTTGTGTCAACTGGATATCGATTTTGGTCTAATAAATGAATTGACGACTCAATCAGAAAGATAGTAACTATCTGATTCACTCTTACAATGTTGTCTGCTTTGAGACGCTCCGGTAACGAGAACGGCTAGTGCATCTGCGAAAACCTATCAATGAGATTCTTTTGAATTCTACCTGATCACATGTAGTATTTATACTGATTAACGGGGAACTGTGGTTATTGAAACCGTATTTGACGAAGTGACAAAGACACTTTTGTCCATATATGTTTTTATCACTAAACTATACATGCAGGTTTTCCCGACGGTAGCAACATCTAGTCCATGACGAGTCAAGATTCACTACCACATGCTCATGATCAATCGACAAAGATAAATACATGATGAAAGCTCAATTACATATGTCAAAGTCTTCCACGAGCTCTGATATACAAGAACTTCCTCAAAGAACATCAATGATAATATGGCAAGCAGATCAAGTAAAAGATCAATGTTGAGGGAGATTGTTAGCAAGTTTCTAGATAATGAGCATGTGGGTAGAGACACAAGATCACAAGACGACATAAGATTCCAGGATAAAGATTTAAAGATCTCAGAGTTTAAGACGAAGACAAGGCTAAAGATAAAGATATCAAGTTAAAGTCACAAGATATCAAGTAAAAGATCAAGATCCAAGATCACAAGCATGCAAAAAGAACGTCAAAAGAATTCCCAAGTACACAAGGCTCCAAGATTTAAGACGTCACAAGAAGTGAAGCCATAATTGCATGACCACCCTTTAGGGGGAGATTGTTAGACTCGTTTTTAGTAAAGTGATGGTCATTAAATATTCCCAAGCATTGTATAAGAAAACGTAGTTTACAGGAATTATATTAAGCTAATTGGGCCTAAGTTACGGGCTAGTAGCCCATTAGTGAAGTCCATGGCCCCTTATTTGAAACTAGGATTTCTTAGTGCCATTTATGAAGGAAAGACTCACCAGGACTTGCATACATGCCTTTTTGCCTGTTTCTTATCTCAAGAAGAACCAAAGAGAGTTTCTAAAGCTCTTAGTGATCCTGCTTGGGTAGAGGCAATGCAAGAGGAACTCCTACAGTTCAAGCTACAAAATGTATGGGTTCTTGTTGATTTGCCTAAAGGGCATAGGGCTATTGGTACAAAGTGGGTCTACAGAAACAAGAAGGATGAGAGGGGAATTGTTTGTAAGGAACAAAGCAAGACTTGTTGCCCGGAAAGGCCATACACAAGAAGAGGGATTGATTATGATGAAGTATTTGCTCCAGTGGCTAGGATAGAGGCTATAAGAATATTTCTGGCTTATGCTTCTTTTATGGGTTTCACTGTCTACCAAATGGATGTCAAAAGTGCTTTCTTATATGGTCAAATTGAAGAGGAGGTGTATGTGTGTCAACCTCCAGGGTTTGAAGATCCTGACCATCCTGATAAAGTCTACAAAGTTGTGAAAGCTCTATATGGAAATTCTTCAAGCACCTTAGAGCTTGGTATGACACAATTGGCCATTATCTTCTGAGCAATGGATTTAAAGGAGGTCAAATTGATCAACTCTCTTCATCGCAAAAGTCATCAAGGTGTCAATATTTTGCATTGTTCAGATTTATGTTAGATGACATCATCTCTTGGATTACACAGAAGGTAGTGTGAAGGTTTGAGAGCTTATGAAGGATAAGTTTCAGATGAGTTCCATGGGGGAACTTACCTTCTTTTTGGGGTTGCAAGTTCAACAGAAGAAGAAAGGCATATTTATTAGTCAAGATAATATGTTTTATGAGATCCTAAAGAGTTCAACTACACAGATGTAAAAGTCTGCCTCACTCCCACTGATTGGAAAGGCCCTTTGGTTAAAGATTAGATGCTGCTGATGTTGATGAACATCTTTATAGATCCATGATTGGATCTTTGATGTATCTTACAGCATCTAGACCAGATATCATGTTTGCAGTGTGTGCATGTGCAAGGTTTCAAGTTTCTCCCAAAACTTCCCATCTTTTAGCTGTCAAAAGAATTTTTGATAATCAAAGGCAAAACCATCTCTAGGTCTTGGTTTCTAAGGATTCTCCATGAGTTTAGTTGACTTTTACTGATAGTGACTATGCTGGAGCCACTACTTGATAGGAAGTCAACCACTGGAGGTGTATATTTTGGGAAATAGGTTGATCTCTTGGCAGTGCAAGAAACAAACTGTGGTTGCCACTTCTACAACTGAAGCTGAATATGTGGCTGCTGCAAATTGCTGTGGACAAGTTCTCTGGATCCAAAACCAATTGCTTGATTATGGGTACAATTTTATGAGCACTATTATTTACATTGTCACATACCTAGTACTATTTGTTATATAGAAAATCCTGTTCAAACACTCAAAACACCAAACATATCAGAGTTAGGGCCATCATTTTATACGAGATTGTAATACTAAAAGTTGATTCAATGGGCTATTATTGATACTCAACTTAATGTAGCTCGATCTTCGTACTAAAGGTTTTGGATAGTGGTAGATTACATCACTTGGTTTCAGTATTGGAATGCTCAATCCCTAAGGTCCAAATCTCTTATATGTTTTGTAAAGTTTGTTACATAATAGTACTGTTAGTGTTTTTAAAATTAATACTGCTAGGTCTAGTTAGTACTGCTAATTTAAATTAAAACTGTTTGTTAAAACTGTTACTTATAATTAGTACTGCTAGAAATGGTTTAGGTTTCTTTGTTACTCTTGTCGCACTTAACACTTTAATACTGATTACTCTTATGAACCATGTTGGATTTTTGTCTTGGTTTTAAGATAACTGTTTTCGGTGTATACACTGAAGTGTGACATTGAAGTTAGTCCAAATATATATCCATTTGAGGGAGGAAACATGATGATTGTTCTTACGTGTTGGTTGTTACGCCACACTTCAAATGGTAATAAATTTCACCATGTCTTCGACTCATCAAGAATTGCAGTAGTCCAGAGCAAACGGCTCCTGGTAAAGACTGTCCAAATCCGTTGATAGTTGATAGTTTACTAAAAACTATATGGTCTCATGCACCTTGTTGTTTCAATAAAGCAAGTTGGCTTGTCAGAGCAAACGGCTACTGGTAAAGACTTCTCAAATCCGTTTATAGTTGGTAGTTTACTCAAAACTATATGGTAATCATTGCACCATGTTTTTCTAAATGAAGCAATGGCTAGTCCAAAGCAAACGGCTATTGGTAAAGACTCATCAAATCCGTTTATGGCTGGTAGTTTGCCAAAAATTACACTTTGTGTGAATGTGTGAGCTAAAACAAAAGAGAGTTTGGTTGAGCCTAAAACAGAAAGGAGACTGTGTGAAAAATAGCAGAGTGGTCAAGTGAGCCAAAAGAATTGGGATGAGTTGTGAGCTAAAACGCAGAAAAGAAGAGGTTGTGTGAGTGTGTCTTTTAGGTCTTTCTCAATTCTTGACTTTGTACTGCTGTTGGGTGGAGAAGTTAATACTGCTAGGGAAATTTTAATACTGCTAGGCTAAAATTAATACTGCTGGATGACCGTTAGTACTGTTTGAGCCTAACAAAATTTTTCCATTAATTGATAGAGCCGTTGAGATATTTCCGCCAAATACATAGGGTATAGGCCTTTGACCAATTGGACTTTCGTGAACCTACTATAAATTAGTAAGATCTTTCACGTTTATCTTCAATCTTCTTAATATTGGTCAAATTATATTCCTCTGTTTTCTCTATCAAAATTGAAATTAACTTCTCCAGATCCTACTTTATACCATTACACGACAATCACTTGTTTTTACTTCCAATTTCATTCATGGCAAATTTAGAATTTTGTGACAAACACAATATGGTTGCGTATCTTGAAAAATCTACGGGTAGTGCAGGGTTCCATCCAATCATTGATTTCATCACTCGATGTCATATTCATTATGCACTTACCAAGAAACCAGAAGTGTGTGTCTCGTTTATAAGACAATTTTGGAGGTCTGCTGAGATTGTGACTGATGATGATGGCTCAGTTAAGATTCATGCTTCTATCGATGGACACTCACTGTCAATCTCTGAAGGTTCTCTAAGGCGACATCTAAAGTTGGATGATCAAGATGGGATTACCTCTCTTCCACCTACAGAGTGTTTGCCTCAACTGGCGCTTATGGGATATGTTACTAACTCAGATAAGTTAACCTTTCAAAAAGGTGCATTTTCACCTCAATGGAGGTTTCTTATACATAATATCCTTCACTGTTTAAGCCCTAAGAAAACTGCTTGGGAGCAGTTTAGCAGTAACATTGCAGTAGCTGTCATTTGTTTAGCCACAGATAGAAAGTTCAATTTTTCTAGGATGATCTTTGACCATATGGTGTCTAACATATCTAGTCCCCATAAGTTTTTGATGTATCCTAGGTTTATCCACAATCTATGTTAGTACATGCAGCGCACAAGCTCCATACCACACTCAAGAATTTTTTAGTTCCCAACTCTCACATTGAAGGGTTTTTAGTAACATGAAGAGGAATCCACTACAAGGAGTTTTTAGGCAGGAGTTGATTTAATTTCCAAATTAGGTTGGATGCTGTTGAATCCTCACCTTCAAGATCCACATCTTCACCTTCCCCTACACCTACATCTTCACCTACACCTGAATCTACACATGCTCCACCATCCCCTCAACCACCTACACCTCAACCTTCCCCTACACAACCTTCCCCAACTCACTTTGGCTCAGAATATCATCCTCCTACACCCCATGACTCACCTCTCCATGCTGTTCACTCACATGGAAGTGATGAGGGTAGCTTGAAACTCCAAGAATTGATGACTTTGATTAACATACTTTCTGACAGGGTTGGAGTTCTAGAGGCTGATTTGACCAAGACTAAGCAAACCTACAGTTCTGCTTACACTAAGCTTATATTAAGGGTCAAGAAACTAGAGGCTCAGATAAAGGTTGGGAAGGCAAGAAGACATTCTAGATTTGTTCTTTCAGATGCTGAAGATGATTCTTCCAAACAGGGGAGGAAGTTTTCTATGAGGTTTTTAAGATTGATGAAGGAACGGTCATGAAAAAGCAAGCACTGAAACTTGGAACTTTTTATACAGAGATAACTCCAACTGAAGTCATCCATGAAGCAAGAAGCGGGCAGTGGAAAATTTTTAGTGAAGAAATTAGTACTGCTGGAAAGAATGATATGTTACCTGCTCGTGAAGAAGTTCCTTCATTAGTACTGTGGAGTACAATTAGTACTGCTGGAGAACACGGCTACTTATCAAGAAGAAGTGCAGAGAAAAGAAATAGATAAGGCGTAAAGGTATAATGACTGATGAGAGCTCCAAGAAGAAATCCAAGAAGGAGCTTGAGCAAGAAAGATTAAGTTTTGCTGAAGCAATTAGGATTGAAGAACAGATGCATGAGGAACAAAGGGCTCAAATTGCTAGAGATGCAGAGATTGCTAGACAATGGGATGAAGAAGAAAGGAAAAGAGTTATGGATGAAGCTAAGGCTACAAAGAAGATTGACTGGAATGATCCTTCAGTCCTTAGGTATCATTCTCTAAAATTGAAGCCTAAGTCAATTGCCCAAGCTAGAAGGAACATGGTTAAGTATTTGAAGAACCAAGGGAATTTTAAGATGACTGACTTCAAAGGGATGTCTTACAATGAAGTAAGGCCTATTTTTGAAAAGCTTTGGGACTTTAATCAAAAGTTTGTGCCTTTGGACGCAGAGAATGCAAGTAAGAAGCAAATGTCTCCTGAGAAAGAAAAGTCTCCAGAAAAGATTATGAAAGAAAAAGCTGTTACTCAAGAGAAAAAGGAAGAAGTTCCCAAAGAACCAACAGCAAAGAGGAAGAAGTCCCTTCCTAGGAAAACAACAAAGAAGAGACAAAAGTTAGAAGATGTTGAGAAAGATGAGCTCAAAGGATTCCTGGATGTAGTACCAAGAGAAGAAACTCCCATAGAGATTGAATCCTTATCAACTAAGTTTCCTATTGTAGATTGGAAGACAGTTGTGTTGACAGAAACCTTCATGTACTATCAAGTCTTTAGGGGTGATGGAAGCTCCAAGAAATATAAGATACTAAGTGAAATGCTTCAAGATTTTGACATGAATGGAGGGTGGAACATATGTTCAGGTTAGTCAAGGAGAGATAACTGTTCTTCAGCACAAGAAGGTTTTGATATATGCCTGATTGGGGAGATTTACACAGCCTTGTTTGAGCCTGATGAGGTGATGAGATTGGAAAGACCAACAATGAATACAAATCATTCTTGAGCTGGAGATTACATGATTTTGTTGTATTCTTATTTGTTGAATGAACAATGGACTGGCAGATACATTATGTTGAACAGAAAAGAAGTATCCCTTGAGTCAAGAGATGCTGTCAAAGATGTTTGAGTACAAGATTGGAGGTAGATATGAAAGTTCTACACGCTTTCGAACTCCTTTGATTCATATGAGATCAAGTGCAGAAATGCTAAAACGTGTTTGAAAGAATCATATAGCCCAGTATAAGTAGATTGTTATTCAGAAGAAACTGTTGACTTTATTTGACTAATCTACATAGTTTAGGGGAGGATTGTTGAATAAATCTTTCATTAGGACTTATACTGCCAAACAGTACTAAAGGAGTTATGTACTGCCAAGACAAAGTTAGTTCTGCTTTGCACAAAGTTAGTACTGCCAATGAAACTTAATACTGCTAGTTGAAGAGGTTTGTACTGCTAAATAGTCAAAGCTGATGATATGAAGATAAGAAGGTATGGAGAGCATTTCGGAATATTTAGTTTTGAATTGTAACTGTTCCTAATAGATAGGCAGATATATGTGTAAAAGGGTTCTTGTCATTTCTAAAAAAGGATGATCCTAGAGTAAGTGATAGTTTATCAGAACTTTAGATATACACTGAGAGAGAATTTGTTATTGCTTAAAGGTTTGTGTACACACCCCGTACTTAGAGAGTTACTCGTATTATTTATAATATTGAAGCAGGTGATTTGCGCTATTTATTTTTTATTGTGAGTGATTGTTACTGTTTCATACATTCTCTTTAGAGTATCAAAGTGTAGTTTCCTGCAATATCACTTTGGTTATTCACAAAGTCTCAATCTTTGTTATTTTGGAATCTTCCAAGGTAACAAACTCTTTATATACTAAAGAATCGATCAAGGCGTGGGATCAACAGCCGTACCTCGTAAATGACACAAATGACAAGTTTTTGAATCTTTGGTTTGATTTGGGAACTTTTCAAGTTCACCGGAACTTATTTATGATAATACCTCAATTGAAGGTATTATATGTTGGTGTTCTTTTACCAACTTTGTGTATTTTATTTTTTTTAGAACAATTTAAAATTTTTGATTTATTTATTTTAATATGATAACTATACTAAAAAGAAAAAGAAAATATTTTTTTATTTTTTTGGATTTTTGAAATATTTAACAAAAATGAAACTTTCGAGGACGAAAGGATCTTCAAACCAAAATCAACAAACGTAAACGACGGAATCTTTAACACAAGTCCCCGGCAACGGCGCCAAAAACTGATAGTAAGTTTTATATACGCAAAAATATATAATATAATATATTCCAAAAGAGCAATTAAGAACTTTCCTAAAGTCTCCCTTAAGAAAAGCTCACTCTAAAAGATATATATAATATATAATACGTATATTTAACCGGGAAGTATGCTTTCCCGGGTCGTTTCCCCAACGACTTGTGAAATTGAAACCACGCCTTAGTTTGGATTATGATTTGAATGAGAGAAAAGATATTTTTGATTATCTATAACTACCAATTAAAAACACAATTAAAATAAGCAATTAAAAAGCAATTAATGAACTAAGATAATTAACGGGAACAAATAAAACGCGACAAATAAGCAAGTACATTAAAATTAACTCCTAAAAATGCAAACAAAATTTCTAAACCTAAAATAAGACTAAATAAAATTTTAAGAAAAAGAAAAATATTTTTTTGATTATTTTTGAATTTATTATGAATTAAAAACTATTTTAATCTAATTAAATCCTAAAAAATAGCAAATTAAGTCCTAAAAATTAAGAAAAATGATTTTTAAACTTAGAAAAGTCTAAAATAACATAAAAACTCAGAAAACTATTTTTAACTATTTTTAAAATTAAAATCCTATTTTTAAAATTAAAAATAAAAGCTCAAAAATGAAAATTAAAATCTAAAAGGTGTAAAAATGATTTTTCTGAATGGAAACCTAAAAGTAATTTTTATAAAACTAAAAACTATTTTTTTGTATTTTTCTGAAACTTTTTTCTATTTTTTATGATTTTTCGAAAATTAAATCCTAAGAAAAATGATTAAAAATAATCTACTTAATGGAAAAATGTGAAAAATTCAGGGAAAATCCTAAATGCTAACAGGGACTTAAGAAAAATAAGAACTATGAAGAAGCTAAACAAATAAGCCCTAAATTAAGCCTAATAAGCTACGGCTTATTAAACTAAAAAGAAAAATAAAACAAGGTTATCTATTAAATGGTGCAAGGTATGAGTGGATGAGCTAATGTAGCACACTTGGTTAACACGTTGGGTATGCAAGCAAGAGGTCACGGGTTCAAAACTGGCAACACCCCATTTTTTTGAAATTTTTTTATTTTTGAAAACCAAAAGCTGGAACTTATAAAACTCACTTTTTTGAACAACTTTAATGAAAGGAGTATAAGCTGAAAACCAATATTAAGCTCTAAAAGAGCTTGTGAAATAAGCTGATGCAGTAAGTGAGCTTTTAAGCTCAAAATTGCTTGTTTCCACTTAAACACTTGCACAAAGCTCAAATTAAGCTCAAATTACAAACCACAGGCTGTTCTAGGTAGCTTATGATGCCTACTAACTAGAATTGAAAAGATAATTGAACATTAAACACTAAAAGCTATCTGAAATTGAAGATCTAAAGGCTAACTCAGGAATGAACACTTAAAAACTCAAAATCAAATTAAGCTATTAAGCTCATTAAGCTATGACAGAAGCTTAGCTTTTGGTCACTTACTCTACCACTAATAAGCTTTCTTTATCAATCATAAAATTGAGCCTTACAAGCTGAAAATCTAAATTTATAATCTAAAATTCACTTACTACTGTTTTTGACTTTTTGAGGCTTTTATGAACTTTTGACAGCAAATGTACCTAAGAGAATAAGCTAAAAATTAGAAAACAAGTTTTAATCTAAGTTAAGCTATATTTAACCTAAATGTCTACTGAATTTTAAAATCTAAAAGCTAATTAAACTAGCTTAAAAGCTTTTTGGAAAAGACAGCAATACTAACTGTTGTTAGTATTGCTGATGCAAATGACAAGGCACAAAACTAATATGCAGGTGTCCAAAGTGGTTTCTCCTGCATTACACACTCTATTTGAGTGCTTTTGAACACAATGCAAACACAAACCAAGCCTTAACAAGCTTGGATCAAATTTTAACAAGCTAGAAGAAAAATAAATTGCCCTGGTGCTGACACAAGCAAAATAAGCTCAGACTTATTAAATTTTGAAAACTAACTTATGAAAACAATTTAACTACTAGTTTTACATGATAACAAAACTAACTTAATCAAATTTCACCACTTACTTTGACTCTAAGTGGTCAAACCTAGTTATTCCAAACATCCCTTAAGAACTATGAAAGATTTAGATGAGCTTATTAATTTGAAATCTAATTAACAAGACCTAATTACCAGATGAAAACTAGCCTATAACTAACTTGATAAACATACATCCACAACTGAATAGGCTAGAATCAAAGATCTACAACTATGATATCTAATTTTTTTTTTTTTATGATTTTTAAGACAAACAAATGACAAACTAAAATCTAGAATGCTAAAGCTAAAAACAGATTAAGAAACATGATTGATAAGCACAATTAGATAATAGTAAGAACAAATAAGCAACTAGA
>BQNB010119988.1:4494-20716 GCA_026074375.1 Tanacetum coccineum
ATCTCTCTCTCTAAACTCTCTCTCTAGAACAACTCTTTCTTTCTCCTTTCTAGTTTCGATTTCGTGATCGATTGTATGAAGTGAAGTGTTAACGGGATCCTACAGATTATAACAATATTTAACCATTATAACATTTAGTTTTAAGAAAAACATAAAATTAGGGTTTCGGGTGTACGGTTTTGGATCAAAACGGAAAATGAGCATGAATTGAGTTATGAAACTTTAACAAGAGTTTATTTAGGATCATATGAACATTATAAGAGTGTAGGAGCAGAAGTAGAACATCCAGAACCTGGGTTTGAGCTTCAAGGAGCAAAAATGGTGGAAATGGGTCGTTTCAGGTAGTATTTCCACTCGTACGCCTTGTATCTTGTTCTCGGGGCTTCAAATCTTCAAAGATTTGCTTGAATGATGTTCTTAGATGATCCTAGGATCATATGGAGCAGATAATGTTTGCTCAATTGGGTTATAGAAAGAAGAGATGGGGGATGCTTTGAAATGAAGAGTTATGGGTTCTATTTATAGGCGAATGAAGTCTTGGTGACTAAGGGAGCTTTGCAATCTGAGGTTGGACACTTGGACATGCTAGAGCATGAGGTGGGGAGTCTATGTGATGAGTATGCATGGTGGAAACTAACTAGAAGGTGTTGGAACACCCATGTGCTTGCCGCGGCTATACAAGAAGAAAAAGAGATCATGTGGCCAATTTTTGTACCATGGAATGTGAGATATTTGTTTGTAGAAGGTGTGTAAGCTGCTTAGGAAGGTGAGGTGCTTGTCATTGAGGTGCTTGTTTGCAAAAAGAAAGCTTAAAATGGGTCAAAATGAAAGAAACTAGGTTACGGGTTCATTAGGGCTCGGATTGAGTTTTTAAGCTTGTAATTCATGTGTACTTGATCAAAGATGATAGATTACTGATATTAAGGTTTGTGTTAAGGATTATAATCAAGGTTTGATAAGTGGTTTGGGTTAAAATGGGTCGAAAATGAGTTAACAAGGTCGCGGGTCATTTTAGGGTACATTAGGGTTTCATTAGGGTTTTCAAGGCTTATAACTTTTGTATATTGCTAGGAAAATGATATATGATGGATTGTAAACTCATATCATGAGTTTACAATGACACTTGATTGATTGTTCGAGATTAAAATGGTTAAAAACGAGTAAACGAGTCGAATGATCCATTTAGGTACGTTTAGGGTTTCTCGGATTCAATTTTTGTATAAAGGATATGAGATGATGAAATAATGATGAAATAGGATTGAAATAGTTGTAAAATAAGTTATTACAACTTATTTGAGTGTTGGTTGAGGTTTAAAATGGATAAAGACGAAGAAACGGGTCATAGTGTAGTATTTAACTCAGGTTAGGGTTTCTGACTTTTATTTCTTGTAATTTCATGAAATGAGGAAGAATATGGATTATAAATGAAGTATATGACTTGTTTGTAACTTGTACTTGATGGGTTGTACAAGATTCTTAGGAAAACGGAGGTAAAATGGCTATTTTGGATATCGTGCATTAATGACTTGTACATTGTGCTTTGAAAGCTTGTACTTGACTTGGAGGGAGTTTATATTTCAAATGAAATGTTATATTACTTGTATATATGCTTTAGTAGCTTGTACATTCACTTTAGATATTAAACCTTCATGGAATTAGGGTTTAGAGGTATACGATAACGGTTTAAAGCCCGTTTTGATATAACGTTGCGAATGGTACATTATAGGAATAATGTACTTTGTAATAAGGATATGATGATATTGACTTGACATATTGTGATGTTTGCTTGACATATATGAAGACAGGATTGCCATAGATAGGTTGCGTGAGCTCGTCTACTTTAGTTATGTAAGTTACATGACATACTGAGATATTGACAATGCAAGTAATGTAATAAAGCGAAAAATTTCCCCGTATAATTGTGATAATAGTAAAATAGGTTTTGCATTTGATGAAAATTCTTGGGTTGTTATAGTCTCCACCCCTTACAGAAATCTCGTCCCGAGATTTAATTGAAAGTTATAGTGAATAGATGACTTTAAGTTAGGCTAATCAAGGTTACAAGTTCACGTGTGTGATGCATTTATAATTATGTTACGTACCATAATTATAATTACCTCCTTTCACACGTCTACTTATTTTCCAAGACCACACCTCTTGATGATAGAAAATAAAATTTCTCCAGATCCTGATAGAACCTGGGTGGATGGAATACGTTGCGCCACTCAGATCGTAAGAAATCATTATTCATTAACCTTTAAAAGTCAACATCAAATAAGAATGCTATCACAAGTCTTTGTCAAAATTTTCATACCTAGTGGTATTGAAATCATTTGACTTTACATAGATTCTTGTGTGTTATTATGTTGCAGAATATAACAGAGAATTTTAGTATACGAAGATTATGGAATGATTATGAATTTGTAAGAGAGTTGTTAATCATGTGAGATACAGATTTTTGAAATGAACAAATGAGGAAGGTAATGATGATAATGAAGATAATGATTAAGGGATTGTTTATACAAACGGATTGAAAGAAACTTGTTTGTACGTATGTTATATACTTAAGCCTACTTATTTATAATTTGTCACTTACAAAAAGAAGCGTCCAACTCCTTGTAACTGAGAATTTATAAATTCATAGTTCGGAGATTTATAATTTCCTTATTCAAATGAAGAAGTGACCTAATTCATTTCAATAAGATGATCATAAATCGTCTTACCTAAGCATAAAAACACAATATGGTAATGTGTAGAAATGAATTATTAGATAATACTAAGATGTTGATTGTACTAACGCCCATATAATCAAGGATGATAATTTATATTGCAAAGGTATGAGGAGAGTATTCAGAGTTTGAACATAATAGAATCGATGGAATTGACAAATAATGTCGAGTTTTGATATCATCAGATAACAAGATGTAACGGAATCATCACTTTATTATTTCATAGATAGCTTTACATATGAAACTCTAAAAAGAGTTGATACTTATGCTACGTATCTCGTAGTAAAATTCTAGATAAAAGTGCTTGATGATTGGGGTTTTCAGATTGGAAGATTTTGATGAAACTTGGATATCCTCAAGAGTTGTTTCTAGGGTAGAAATCCTAAAGTGAACAAAATTAAGCTCATCTCTAAGTATGTTTTCATGTGGCCCTTTTGTTTGCTTTTGAGCACTGATTCGCATAATGTCCTTTCTTTCCACAGGCATTACAAGTTACAAATACCGTTTGTAGATTAGTTCTAGTAGTTGATCTTTCGTTTCTGCAGTTCTTGGTCAGATATCCTAACCCATCTGATAAGCCTTGGTTTGGCATCCTGTTTACTAAATAAATACTTCAAAGCAAAATGATCGGTGTAGACTATAGTTTTTGATAAAATAAGATAGGGGCGAAATTTATCAAAAGAGAAAACAACTGCAAGAAGTTCTTTTTCAGTAGTGGTATAATGTGCTTGGGTATCGTTCAAGGTTTTGCTAGCATAATAGATGGGTTTGAATTTCTCATCCATTCTTTGTCCTAAGACTGCCCCTACTATAAAATCACTAGCGTCGCACATTAATTCAAAAGGCTCATTCTAATCGGGAGATATTATAATGGGCACAGTGGTTAATTTTTCTTTTAAATTATATAAATGCTTTCTTACAATCTTCAGAAAAATCAAACTTCACGTATTTCATTAAAAGTTGAGTCATTGGTTTAGAAATCATAGAAAAGTCTTTTATGAATCTGAGATAAAATCCATCGTGCCCTAAAAAACTTCTAACATCCTTTACATTTGATGGGTAAGGCAATTTGGCAATCACATCGATTTTAGCTTTATCAACCTCGATTCCCTTCCCAGATATTTTATGTCCCAAAACAATACCTTCTTTTACTATAAAATGGCATTTTTCCCAATTTAGCACAAGGTTGGTTTCTTTACATATACTGAGCATTTTATCTAGGTTATTTAGACATTGGTCAAAAGAATTACCGAATACCGAGAAATCGTCCATGAAAACCTCCCATAAAAATCTCTACCGTGTCCATGGAAGTAAAGCCGTCAGAGCATGCTTTGAAAGGTTCATTAGGAATAAATCATCACAAGACATAATACTCTAGCCACGGTACCACTAAAAGTACTACACCTTAAAGTTAGTAACTGGCCAGTACAAACTTAGTACTGCCAGTGTTAGTTAATACTGCTAGGAGAAAGAATTAATACTGCTGATAGTCAAAGCTGCTGACTTAGAGATAAGTATGCATGGAGATTATTATGGGATGCTGGTAACTGATCCTAAAAGATAGGTAGTTAGTTTTGTAAAGGACCTCCTTTGATTCTATAAAAGGAGATCCTAGGTTTAATATAGATATACTTTTCAAGAGATAGAAACACTTTCAGAAAAAGATTGTAATAGCTTCAAGGTGTAACCCCAGTACTACAAGAGTACTCGTATTATTCTAATAATATTGAAGCAGTTTGTTCATTGTTTCATGTGTTGTTTTGGTGTTATTACTGTTCTGATTGGATAAACATCTCTAGAGTAATCACAAAGTGTAGATTCCGCATTACACTTTGGTATACAATACAAAGTTTTTTCAATCTTTTGTTATTTTGGATACTTTTCAAGGTAACAAACACATTAATACGGTAAAAATAATCGATTCAAGGCGTGGGAATCACAGGAAAGTGGTATCAAGCCTGTTCTTGAAGATACTTTGATCTAGAAGAAATGGTAGTTGGAAAATCTCGGAACAATGCTGTTGCAAAGCTTCCCATTGCCAAGCACTAGGAGTATGAGGATGTGGAAATCAGGATCAAGCAGTACTTTCAGATCCAGGATTATGCGTTATGGGAGGTAATAGAGAATGGGAATTCGTGGGTACCTATTCCTGTTACAGCACCAGAATCTGGTCCATCAACAGCATTGAAGATGAGTGCCCTCTACTGCTGAAGAAAAGATTTGCAAAAAGAATGATGTAAAGGCCAGAAGTCTTCTGCTCATAGGCACTAGCCCAATAACATCAACTTAACCTTTAAAACCAGTATGAATGATGCTCAATCAATGTTTGCTGTCCATAAAAAGCTAGATTTGGAGGGATGAAGCAACAAAGAAGGACTCAAAGGACCTACTGAGACGTATCAGTATGAAAACTTCAATGCTTCAAGCTCAGAATCCCTTGATTCAAATCTTACATGCTTCTAAAAGCTTGTTATAAGATTGGCAATTCCTGGTGTGTAGTTACTCCTCCAGAAAGATTCTAAATGTTAAAATTTTTGAGGAGCTTAACCTCCTGAGTGGGAAACACATGTGGTAGTTCTGTAGGAACAAACCCGACTTTGATACTATGGGTTGATATTTGTAAAACAAATTTAAAATTGTTTAAACAAAAGGTTAAGAAATCTACTGGTCTATCAAAGATGAAAAGAACTTGGCATTTCTGAACCACTTCAGGTGCAAGCAGGTACTAAAAATAATTAATACTGCTAATACCTGAAGTTAGAACTGGAACCCAAATCGACCAAAGTTATACTGCCAGTTACAGAAAAAAAAAAAAAAACCCCTTAGGTTTTTTACTTGCCTAGTATTTAGTGATGCCACATTGTATCCTTTTTGTCCACATAACCACCAGGCTCAACTAGTTCATGAAGATCTGAGCAAATTCATGATGATATTTGGGAAGAAATGGATGCTAAAGTAGAATATGGCACTACTCTAAGCATGAGGGCAAGAAAGTTCTAACCAGGAACTTGTAAGGAAGATCATCATGGATGGAAGCAGTACTGCTGGATATGATAAATCAAAGGTAAGAATGTATCAAACTGCCATAAAATGGACATTTTGCCAGAGAATGCAAGCACCAAGGAGTAAAGACAACATAAATTGTGAAATCAAGGTAAGCTCATCAAGGCAGTAAGGCTGTGAAGAACTTTTGAAAAGGCAATGTGTGCTATATATGGTGCTTGATTTGATTGGAGTGACGAATAGCATATAAGAAATTCAGGCCGAACCATGGCTCTCTAATGGCATTCATAGATTCTGAGGTATCAATATGATAAAATCTTGTTCTAAATCTTGTTTAAAAAAAATTAAGAAGCTCTAAAGAACTTATGATGATTTACTTGTTACATTAGATGTACGTTTTAGGAAGCTTCCTACATACAAAAAGGTTTATCAATTTTAAGAAGAACAAATTCTTAACTATAAAGAATAAGAAGTTCTTTTTCTAAGGACATAGCTTATTGCTTATAAGAAGTGTAGGACACAAAGAATATCTAATAGGAGTTATTTAGGACTGAACTTGAAAAGTTAAGGAAAAAAGGAGGATTTGAGTTAAGATTGCAAAGTTTGAAAAATCCTCAAAGACTGCTAGATTAGTTTTGTTAGCAAGTCAGATAACAACAAAGCAAAAAGGGTTTTGGTATAAATGATGTCCCCTTCACCTCATCCCTTGATTCTTAATAGACCAACACCTTTAGACTTATCTTATTCAGGTCTAGAAGAATTCAAACAACCTGAGGTAAATGAGTATGGTCCTAGGGATACAAGTGTAAAGCCCTACCCACTATTGTGATAAAGGAGTCAGATAATTTCTAAGAAATACAGATGACTTTTTAAAACAAAACAAAAGCTGATTCCTAAGCTCTTTAAGTCTCGTCACTTAAGTAGACAAAGATTGGATAGAAAGTTTTTCTGTCCTACTAAACAAGTTAGGGAAGAAGAAACCACAGAAAGCTAGACAGAAGAATATATGATGCTCCAATTATTAAAGATTTGTGTCAGAATGATGAGGATGAAGTTAAGCCTATCCCTAAGGTTGAAAAGAAAACTGTTATACCTACTGCTACTAAGAAAGAGTTTGTTAAATTTGAAACACCAGTTAGGAGGTCAGTTAGGTATGCAGAAATGTACAGGTCACAAAGACCTAGAGGAAACCAAAGGAATTGGAATGGTCAAAAATCCAATCAATTAGGATGTAACTTTGTTTTTAATAACAAGGCATGTTTTATCTGTGGAAGTTTTGATCACATTCAATACAGTTGTCCTAATGTACACAAACATATGGTTCCAAGAGCAGTCTTAATGAAGACTGGCCTAAAAACTGTTAATACTGCAAGGCCCGTTAATACTGTTAGGTCTGTTAACACTGGCAGACCTTTTAGTACTGCTAATCACTTTAATACTGTTAGGGCCTTCTTATACTAAGCTCACTCATCCTAACCAAAAATCAACTATTTCCATTGTGCTAGACCAAGGACATATTTTCAAAATCAAGCACAATCAATAGTTTAAAGGCCCTTTTACAAGAGAACAACATTAACCAAAAAGTCTTATAATCAAAATGTTAATACTGGTATGCAAAAATGTAATTCTGTCTTACAAGGGGATTTAATGCTGTTAAGCCCTCAGCATGTTGGGTTTGGAAACCCATCAAACCCAATGGTGCATCACTGGTTTTCAACAAATTTAATTACATTGATGCACGAGGCAAATCTAAGTCAGTAATGGCTTGGGTCCCCAAAGATAACTAACTTTATAAGTTTTGTGTGCAGAGCAATTCACAGCTAAATGATAAAGGATTTGTTGATAGTAGATGCTCAAGGCACATGTCTAGAAACATAGCCCATCTTACCCAGATTCCAAAGACTTTGATGGAGGTTATGTTACCTTTGGTGAGGAGCAAATGGAGGCTGAATTACTGGCAAAGGTACTATTAAAACGTGATAACTTGATTTTGATGATTATAATTTTGTCAAAGAGTTAAAGTTTAACCTCTTTAGTGTCTCACAGTGTGTTGGACAAAAGAACTATGTTCTATTTTTTACAAATTCTGAATGTCTTTGTCTATCTCCAATTTAAGTTGCCTGATAAAAACCAGATACTGTCTTAAAATTCCTAGACTATGGATAACATGTAAGTTTTGATAAGAAAAACATGGTCCAACAGATGGTTTATTAACTTGTCTATTGCAAAGGCTACATCTAAAGGAATCAATGCTCTGGCACTAGAAGGCTTGGTCATGAGAGACAATTTTAAGAATATATATTAAACTTGTCATAGAAAATCATGTAAGAGATTTCCTTTAAAAAGATTTGAGACAAATAGACCAAACTTGTGTGCTGATTCTTGTAAAGAAAGCAACACAAGAGCCTCTTGTAAGACCTAGGCCTTTAACCCATTAACTAACTAAAGTTTATGCTGCATATAAGGATCTCATGGTCTAACTTTTGTAGTAGTCTATGCATAAAAAGTACTCGCTTGGTAGTCACGTGATATTAAATAAGATTTTTTCATGGTTTTTCTTTTTAACACTAAGGAATGAAACAAGTGAGATCCTTAAAAACTTTATCAAAGAGATAGAAAACCTAGTGGATAAGAAAGTTAAAAATAAATCATAAGTGATAAAGAGAAGAATTAAAACAAAGTGATGGATAGTTCTGCAGGGAAACAGGGTATTACAAGAAGAATATAGTGTAGCAAGGACACCTCAGCAAAATGGTGTATCTAAAAGAAAGATAGGACCCTCATTTAGGCTGCTAGAACAATGTTTAGCTAGACTCTGAAGCTACCTATAACATATGGGCAGAAGGCTTTTCTACTAGCTTGCTATATACTGAATATGTCTAAAAGTCAAGCCTCATAACAAACTCCTTAAACTCTTTAAGAGGTATTAAAACCAGCTATAGGCTTCATGAAACCATATTGGATGTCATGTTATATTCTAAAATACCTTAGATAAGTTAGGCAAGTTTTTGATGAAAAAGGAGATGAGGATTTTCTATGTTGAAATTCCGTAAGTAGCAAAGCTTTTAGGGTAAACAACATTAGAAACCTATAAAAGTTTAAGAAAACTTGCAATAGGTATCTTAGAGAATAAGCCTATGATAGAAGGAAATGGTCCAAAGTGGCTGTTTGTCTGAGTCTCTAACCAAATCAATGAATTATTACCAGTGATGCAAGGACTTTTTCATTAATGTGTTTGCGTGTATACAAGGAGTTTCTTATTCTAGTACATCTTCCTCTCAAGCAAGAATTTCAAGATAATCAAGAATTGAAGGATCTTCATATTGTATAGATGCTTCACCTAGATTGTCGTGAAGCTTAAATACAAGATTCAAAATGATTACATGATGAGATTGATGATTCAGAAAAGACTCATGATGATAGCAGTCTTCAGAATAATGGTACTGCTGATCAACAAGTTAATACTGCCAGGCCAGAAGTTAATACTGGTAGTAGAGAAGTTCGATACTTCTGTCCTAGAATTTAATACTGCAGACTTCCCTAAAAGACCATTGGTGGGACCAAGTCCAACATCTGAAGACTCACATGTAAAGAACTAAGAAATTGAATTGGGAAACATTCCTCAATCTTATGAAGTCCCTACCACTCCTCACACAAGAATTCACAAAGATCACCTAATTGAGCATGTGATTGGTGATGTGCAGTCATTTGTTCAGACAAGAAGGATGAAAACTTCTTACTCTGAAAAAGGATTTCTTAAGTGCTAAGATATATAAAAGGGAAGACTCATCAAGAGCTTCATACATGTCTTTTTGTTGTTCTCCTCTCTTAGGAAGAACCAAAAAGAGTTTCTCAAGCTCTTAGAGATCCAGCATGGGTAGAAGCTATGTAGGAGGAACTTCTTCAGTTCAAACTGCAAAAGGTCTGGATTCTTGTAGATTTACCTAAAGGTCATAGAGCAATTAGTACAAAGTGGGTATACAAAAACAAGAAAAGAGAAAGAAGGGGGATATCATTCTGAAACAAATAAAGACTTGTTGCTCAGGACATACTCAAGAAGAGGGCATAGACTATGATGAAGTCTTTGCACCTGTGGCTAGAATAGAGGCAATAAGAATATTCCTGGCTTATGCTTCTTATATGGGTTTTAATGGTCTACCAAATAGATGTCAAAAGTGCCTTCTTTGTATTGTCAGAAATTGAAGAGGAGGTATATTTATGTCCACCTCCCGGCTTTAAGATCCTGACCATACCGATAAAGTCTATAAGGTAGTGAAAGCACTAATAAGGACTTCCATCAAGCACCAAGAGCTTGGTATGACCACGTTGGCCACTATCTTTTGAGCATGGAAGTTCAAAGAGGACAGATTTTACCAAACCTTCTCATCAAAAGACATTAGGGACATATCTTTGGCTTTGTTCAAATCTATGTAGATGACATTATCTTTAAGATCTACAAAGTAAGGAATTATGTGATGAGATTGAAACTTATAAGAAAGGTTACAAATGAGTTATATAGGAGGGAACGTCACCTTCTTTATTGGATACAGTCCCAACAGAGCAAGAAAGGAATTTTTTTAATCATTCAAGATAAATATGTTCATGAGATGTTGAGAAAGATTCAACTACTCCGATGTGAAGTCTAAGTCTATGCCCATAAGATTGGAAAAGCCTTTGGTTTCAAGATGGAGAGCTGCAGATGTGATGAACATCTTTATAGATTCAATGATAGGATCTTTGATATACCTTAAAGACATCCAGAGCCAGATATCATGTTTTGCCAGTGTGTGCATGTGCAAGGATTTAGGTTTCTCTAAGTCTCCCATCTCTTATCACTTAGCTGTTAAGAGAATCTTTAGATACCTTAAAGAAAAACCATCAATGCCTCTGGTATTCCTAAGATTCTCTATTGGAATTATGTTGCTTACAATGATAGTGACTACTAGAGCTACAACAAATAGAAGTCAACAACTAAAGGTTGTCAGTTTTTGGGAAATAGACTAATCTCTTGGCAATGCAAGAAAGAAACTGTAGTTGCCACTTCTACAACTGAAGCTAAATATGTGGCTGCTGCAAGTTGCTGTGGACAGGTTTTCTAGATACAAAACCAACTGCTAGATTATTGGGTACATTTCATGGATACTGTTATTTACATTGACAATACTAGTACTATCTGCATAATTGAAAATCCTGTTCAACATTCTAAAACAAAACATATAGAGATTAGTCATCATTTTATAAGAGATTTCAATGCTAAAAAGTTGATTCAAATGGCTAAAATTGACACTCAACATAATTGTACAGATCTTCATACAAAAGGTTTTGATGGCTGTATATTTCAGTTACGTGGCTTAAGTTATGTGGAATGCTTAATCCCCTAATGCCCAAATCTCTTGCTATGTATTGTAAAGTTTTGTTTAAAAAGTTAGTACCGCTTAAGTCTGTGTAAATTAATACTTGCATAGTTCTAATTCGTACTGCTAGTTATATTTTAAAAAACTGTTTGTTAACAACTGTTACTTATAGATAGTACTGGCTAGAAAAATATTTTTGTATTTTTATGGTTTTATAAAAATAGAAAATAACAAGCGATAACTTCACGGGGAAGGATCTTCAATACACTAATCGTCAAACTTAAACTCGATATTCGTTTCACAACTTCCGGCAGCGACGCCATTTTTAAAATAAACTCTAAAACCTTAAAATTGCAAATTTCTAAACTAAAATGCATTAATCCATTTTTTTAAACACTAAAAAAAATTTGAATTTTTAAACTATTTTTAAACTAAATAATACTATAAATTAAATTTAAAATACTAAACTTAATCCTAAAATTTTAAGAAAATTTATAAAAATACTTAATACTATTTATGAGGTTTATAAAGAAAAACGAAACCAAAAGCTTAATCCAATAAGCTGCTAAAAATCAAAGAAGTAAAATAAGCTAAAATCTAAACTGAGTATTAATATTAAATAGAACAACATTCTAACAGAAAAGACCCAAAGGCGCTACTGGTTAAGGTGTTGGTGTTGTGTAAGGGAGGTCACAAGTTCGAGTCCTAGACCTGCACTTTTTGTAAAAACATTTTTTTTTCAATTTTCTTTTTGAAAAAGCTAAAAATAAGACAAAGATAAGCAACTTTAAAAAAAGAATTTTTGACAGAACTTATTTAAAAGCTAGAATAAGCACAAAGCAAAGTGACAGTTAAGCTTATTAAGACTAATGAACACTTGGCTAAACTGTTTGGGCATTTTGGTTCAATAAGAACTTGAATTAGACCAATAAGCTAAAACAGATTTAGACCTAAACTCAATAAGCTACTAAAACTAGAAATAAGCAAATGACATAAGCTAAAAAGCATTTAAAAGGCAATAAGACAGATTACTCTAAATGGCTCTTAAAAGACTATACCACTACTTTTAAGCTAAGCTAAAAGACTAATAAGCAGTAGGAATAAGCCACTAAGTGAAAACAGATTGAGATTTAGACTCAAAGAACACAAATAAGCTAGAAATAAACAAATTAGATAAGAAATTAAGCTAGAAATGACAATTAGAAATGACATTTTATACTACTTGTTTTGGCCTTTTTTAAAGAAAAATGACTCTTTGATGCTTAAAATTTAAGACTTAAAAACTACTTTTGACCACTTAAAAACTTAAAACAGATTAAGCTTATACCACAATAAGCTATTTTTAACAAAATTAAACCTAAATTAAGCTAGGAATTAACTACAAATGATCTGCATGATGAAGACATCTAAGGACACCCTACTAACTAACTTGCTTGACTGAATTTGATTAAAAATACTTAAAAGGCTAACCAAAGATTATAAACTTGAGACAGATGCATATTGATGCATTAGAAAACTCAATTGAACAAAAAAAAACTACTATCTAAGTAAACTTTTATAAAGCCAAGAATCAAACAGTTTAGACACTTTTGAAATGGTAAACTTTAGAATTTCATCAAACAAACTAAAAACTTAACAAAGCTTAATCTAAGCTTACTAAAACTAACTTATAAACTAAATTTAAACTTAAAAAGTATGATTAAACTATCAAAAATCTACCTTAGCAGTCTTAACTAATGTTAAGATTGTTTAACCCAAACACCCCTTTAAAACTTTTAAGTCTCATTTTAAGCTAAAACAGATTATGAAAAGCTTCTTTTTGAGAAAACAGATTAAACTCAATGATATTAATTTCCAAATAATAAAAAAACTTTAGGTAAATAAGCACTAATTTATATGCTACAAATTTGAGCTATTTAAACCAAATTTGGACAGATTAATGAAAACTAAGATCAAATCTAAACTAAACTATAAACTAAGTATAATAAGCTAAAGCAGAACTAAATAATATCAAATAAGCAAAGATAAGCAATGAATAAGCTGAAATAAGCAGATTAATAAGTTGATATTAAAATTAAGCTAAAATAAAAAAGTGAACATACCTTGATCCCAGCTTAACAGGGATCTAATTTGCTCAAAGGAGCTTATCTACAAGCTCCAGCTTGTTAGAAACAAGCTGGTAAAGTCCAATAAGCCCATCCCTTTCTGGCTTATCATCCACATTTAGCTTATTATGACTTTTAAGGTAATTTTGAAATGAAAACCTTATTCAGTTAAGCTTATTAGACTTAACTGAATGAGAGCTTGCTTAAGAGTAATGAAGAGCTTAATGAAGCTTATTAGCTTAATTTCAAACACTTAATAAACACATTTGCATAAAAGTTAAAACATTAATTCAACACAACTTAAGAAAATTTGAACTTTTATTAATAAGGAAAGGATTACAAGCTTTTTAAAGGAAAATTACATTATTAAAATGACAATAAACTAAAAAAATAAGCTAAATTAATAAGCTACACTACTCCTACCCTAGATATCTTCCACTGTGTGATGAAGGCCCCTATTTATAGTGAACGAGAGAAGCTTCTAGCCTTTCAGGAGCGTCTTCAACTTGCATCCTTAGCCCTTAGATTATAACAAACTCCAATCAATCCAATTTGAGCCCTTGATCAACTGCCACGTCTCAACAGCCAATGAAATGCATTAAGATCGCCAGCGTGTCAAGTTAATGTCAGATGTGTCAGAATTCCTTCTAGAAACAAGGGGCGTGCATGGTGAATGATTGATTTTTACCATGTGTGTGTTTGTTTGTGTAAATGTAAAAGAGGGAGGGAAAGAGGATAATGAATAGTAACTCTGACCACGTGTTTGACCCTGTGTTATAAATAGGTTAACAGGCTTTTGACTTGGGCTTGGGTTATGGATTTGATTTTAATTTTTGGACTTTGTTTATGCTTAAGTTTATATAAGGCTTAGGATTGGTATAGTATAAGAGTTAATGGGCTGACCTGGCCCAATAAAAAAAGTACAGGTTGGCCCATTAAGGATGTATACGCCTTCGGCTTCGATTTTCTCACGCGCTTCTAATCCCGTGCTCGGCTTTGTCTATTTTGCTTTATTTTTGTCCTTTTATGATATATCCGTTACCTGCAAGGCACAATTGACAAAACACACATATACAATGCATTTTCTCATGTATTATTTGTCATTATTGGTCTTTTTAGCTTAATATTAAGAAATAAAGGATATGTGTTTAAGCACATATCACTTTTTAAAGAGAACATACATTTCTTTTAAAACTACACTCAGCTCTAACAATGGCAGCACCTACAAACGACTCCGAAGATAGCCATGCAACCTGTTGGGCTCGTACTGTGTAGCTTTACTGCTATTTGGTATGTAAAGTTGAAGCACATAAGCAACACGCGATCCTTAGAACTGTCTAACCTGGAACTAATGAGTCACATACAAACCTGAATGCAAGAAATAGAGAAAAGAATTATCGGAAAGGGGTATTTTGGGTATTCCTCAAAGTCTAACTAGCTTAGTTGGGATCCAACTAAAAATTTAAAACAGCTAGTTAGGGTACAAGAGAATATTCTTTGCTTTGAGAGAAAGGGGGAAAGATTTAAATTTTGAATTTCAATTTCATTTAGCCACATGTTAGATAAGAATGAATAAGTTGTGTATGAGTTGACATGATGTGACATGATGTGATAGAAGAGAGCCTCTTGATCATAGTTTGAAATGAAGGGTGAGGATGTAAAGAGGACACTTGGTTAAGTGACCAGATTAAGGGTAGAGAGAGGCGTGCTTGATGTGTGAGTAAGAAGTGAATGTTTGTGAGAGAGGTTTTGTTTTTTTAAGGTGAGAGATCAATCCAATTATTGAGAAGAGAGTAAGGGAGTTTAGATTGATGAGGTGGCTTGATCAAGGGTAGAAGAGAAGTGTTTTTGTTGTGCTTCTTTGAGAAGCATTCCAAGGGTCGAGAAGAGAGTGTGTGAACTTAGATTGGTGACATGGTGTTAGGAATAAATCTTCACAAGACTTAATACTGCCAAGGTACAACTAACAATACTAATGAAGTTAGTACTGCCAGTACAAACTTAGTACTGCCAGTGTTAGTTAATACTGCTAGGAGAAAGAATTAATACTGCTGATAGTCAAAGCTGTTGACTTGGAGATAAGTATGCATGGAGATTATTATGGGATACTGGTAACTGATCCTAAAAGATAGGTAGTTAGTTTTCTAAAGGACTCCTTGTGTTCTATAAAAGGAGATCCTAGGTTTAATATAATATATATACTTTTCAAGTGATAGAAATACTTTTAGAGAAAGATTGTAATAGCTTCAAGGTTTGTAACCCCAGTACTTCAAGAGTACTCGTATTATTCTAATAATATTGAAGCAGTGTGTTCATTGTTCATTGTTTGTTTGGTTATTACTGTTCCATTAATAAACACCTCTAGAGTATCAAAGTGTAGATTCCGCATACACTTTGGTATACATACAAAGTCTCAATCTTTGTTATTTTGGATTCTTCCAAGGTAACAAACACTTTACTACGTAAAGAATCGATCAAGGCGTGGGATCAACAAGTGGTATCAGAGCCTGTGCTTTGAGATACTTTGATCTAGAAGAAATGGAGTTGGAAAATTCTCAGAACAATGCGTTGGCAAAGCTTCCCATGCTCAAACTAGGGGAGTATGAGATGTGGGAAATCAGGATCAAGCAGTACTTTCAGATCCAAGATTATGCATTATGGGAGGTAATAGAAAATGGAAATTCGTGGGGTACCTATTCCTGTTACAGCACCAGAATCTGGTCCATCAACAGCATTGAAGATGATTGTGCCGTCTACTGCTAAAGAAAAGACGTGTAAGAAGAATGATGTTGTAGGAACCCGTTAATACTTCCACTTCACTTCATAACACGAAACCCGAATCGAAGAAACTAGAGAGAGAAAGACTCGTGTAGAGAGAGACGAGAGAGAGATTTGAGAGAGAAATGAGATAGAAAAGAAAATAGATTTTTAGAAATGAAAAAACTAGCTATTTTCTAAATAGAAAATATCTATATATAGTTAGATATTTATAGAAAATATCTAAATATATATATATACCCCTACACATTTA
>BQNB010119989.1:0-20716 GCA_026074375.1 Tanacetum coccineum
CATTCCTATGATAACCTAAGATGTTTGCAAGGATTGGTTAAGCATCTAAAAGGATTGAAGCAAGAAAGGAAGGATTAGGGTTTTCAAACTAATCTAGGGTTGTAAACTTGCAAGCTTTGGTTTTTAAGCTAAACAAGGGTTTAGATTTTGTTGGTCATCATCATCATTCATCATAAGGTCATCTAGAACTCTTTATGTTATTACATTTATCATTACATGCATATGTTAGTTCTTTATAGCTAAAATCACCATTAGGACCTTTTTAACATGTAAAATATATTTCTACTTGTGATTATGAAATTGTGCTCTTATACACATGTCATGTTAATGGTAATATCATGTTAAAGTGAGATTATAAGTGTTGTACACTTTTGGTTTAGGTATAAAAATGATTATGTATAAACTAGTAATTAAGGTTTACTTAAGAAACTTATGGTTTATAAGTGTTAATGTGGACTTGATAACTTGGACATGTGGACTATATATGGACTAGTGGACTTTAATATATCTATGACATATAATATATATGGTATAAAATACTTGTGGTAATTTACAAAGTTGAAAAGTATAGAAACAAAATTTATAAACGGATTTGTAAAAGAATTTTTATAAAACCATTTATAAAAATTATATAAAACAGCAAGTTTAGTATTTTTAACAGATTACACATATTTTTAGGATTACAAAATGACAAGAAACGAAAATTTTCAATTAATAACGAATGAGTTATGAATTTTGCGAGTTTACGATTAATACTTTTATAAAACTATTTTTATAAAAGTTACTATTCATGACAGAAACTTTTATTTTTGTAAACCTCATAAATCATTAGAACTTTCAATTACGAGAACGTGCTCGAAAGAATCGCTAAAAACGGAGCTATAACGAAGAAAATACGACATTTACGGGTTTTACGACAACAAAAACGATATAAGTAAACTTATGATCTGGTGTAAACAGTAAAAGTTACTGTTCCCCAGTAGGTCCAAAATTTATAAATGTCAAATTTTGATAACTCAACTTAATACGAAAACGTGAGCGCAAGAAACACCTCAAACGGATTCGAAACGCCAAAGTTACGCCAGTTTTACTAAAACGGTAATTATAAACGTTTTTACCTATTAAACACAATTTTACCAAAACAATTAGATGGTGATGTTGCTATGTAGAATTGTATATGGTAGATGTTAACCATCATTCTTAGTACTTATTCGACCTTAATTTAAATAGGTTGCATCTGACGATTTACGTGACGCATTATCTGTGATATACTTGTTATTCGCTCACTCAAGGTGAGTTCATAGCCCCACGTTTTACATGATTTGTTTTACAAGTTTTTGGGGTGAGAAACATGCAATGTTTTATAATTGGACACAAGTGGTTAAGTTTTATATTATGATTACGTGTTGCCTAAGTAGCGATAACCCTAGTTGAGCCCATTATCATGAACTGTGAATTACTGGATTGTGAGCTCGAATGTTATGAATAGATCTATTGGGATTGACATCCCCATTCGGGTGGTTAGCTATCACTGGGAAAACGAACGTATACCATGTCGAACATAGGATGTTGCGGGTTAGAACATCATCACGGGCAATGTAGGCCATTTATATGGTATTCATTTATGTCGAGCTTCAGTGTCATGAGCTTAGGGCAACGTAATTACATTTATATGATGTCTGCATCTGTTGCATTATCATACACTTGGGAAATCTTGTGGTCCTACAATATATGATTTATCAAACCTATGAATTCACCAACATTATTGTTGACGTTTTAAAGCAATGTTTTTCAGGGGATCAGTAAGCACGAGGTGCAAGGGATACATTGGTGGTTTTGATTTGGATATCATGCATTAAAGATTTTGTCGCATTACATTTTGTATAACTGTATGGGCTAGAAATCTTTGTATTTTGAACCAGTGGACAAGTGAAGCTTCGGCTTATGTAACCAATACTTTGTTAAATCCAATGTATCAAATTTTAAACGACTTTTTGGTCGTTCTATATACATCTTGTGTTATTGATCTATGAAGTAACACGCCCCGGACCCTTATTCCGCTGTGACCCAATTTGGGGGTGTTACAACCCCCCTTTATCATTAGCTTAGGTTTTGCATAAATTAGATAACTCAAATATTGATAAATTAGATATTAACACTCTCGCTCTTAGTGATCGACACCCTACTTACCACGAAACTCCATTTGACCGGGTTCAATGCCCGTTAGAGTGTTGTTTTTAGGTATAGTCGGCATAAAATAAATAGTAAAACTTGATAACTAAAATAACACCTACACGACAACACATCAGTCCATATCATCATTAATTACTTCTTTCCAGAAAGCAACATCCTGGGACTTCATTGCTTCATCAAATGTCTTGGGGTCATCCTCAACATAAAAGCAATAGGAGTGTTGGTCAGAGACCTCATCCCTTGTTCCTTCAATTAAGTATAATTGAAATTCATGTCCAAAGTTCTTTGGAGTCATATTCCTTTTGCTTTTTCTAAGCTCAGGTTCAGGTTGTTGAACAACCTCTTCAGTGACCTCTTCAGGGACCACTAAACCACCAATGTCTTCAGTTCCATCTGGAATCCTGAGACTTGGTCTAGGGACTGAAGCGAATCTATTCTCATCATATATAGCATCTCTTGATTCAATTATTGAGTTAATTAAAACTAAATCATTAGGTTCAATAACATAGAACCTAAAAGCCTTGGAATGCTCAGCATATCCAACAAAGATGCATTCAATGCCTCTTTCACCCAAAGTTTTCAGCTTTGGATCAGGGAGTCTTACAACTGCCCTACAACCTCAAACCCTAAGGTAGTTCAGGTTTGGTTTCCTTTTAGTCCAGAGTTCATAAGGGGTAATCATGTTCCTTTTATTGGAAACCCTATTTAATAAATAGCAAGCTGTTAACATAGCTTCACTCCAGAACCCTTGACTTAGTCCTGAGTAGGACAACATGGAATTAACCATTTCTTTTAGTACTCTATTTTTTCTTTCACATATACCATTTTGTTGTGGAGTATAGGGGGCAATCGTTTCATGGATAATACCAATAGACTGAAAATACAGAGTATCCATGTACTCACTCCCCTATCAGTCCTAAATCTTTTGATTTTGGACCCTTGTTGTAATTCAACTTTAGTTTTGAATACTGTGAATTTATCTAATGCTTCATCTTTTGAATGTAATAAATAAACACAGCAAAACCTAAAAGCATCATCAATAAATGTCACAAAGTATTTTTTATTCCCTAGTGAAGGAGTAGCATGCAGATCACATAAATCACTGTGGATTAGCTCTAAAACTTCAGTTTTACGTTTTACATTTTGAAATGGTTTCTTAGTTATTTTGTTCAGCATGCAAGTCTTACACTTTTCCGTGTCCATGTCAAAAGCTGGTATTAATCCGTCCTTAGACATATCTTGCATCCTCTTAAAGTGGACATGGCCCAGTCTAGCATGTCTTTTAGATGAATTACGAATTTATATCAATATTTGTGAATTCAGGAAAATTAAGGCAATGAAACGGAAAATAACAAAAAATGGTGAATTTAGTGCCAATACTAATTTATTTAGTAGATGTACTAAAATATTATGAAAGGCTACTAAATTTCTATAGGATGTAGCTCAAATGCCAAAATGAAGAATAGTACCACTACTATATTATTTAGTAGGGGTACTATATTTTTAATAATTAATGATGCCGAATTGAAAGTTTAGAAGATGTTATGGCGTAACAACCCATTGGGTTACGCCGTAACCAAATATTTATTACGAAGATTTGAAGACAATCATTTATTTAATACAAAGATTCAGTGCTGACGAGGCTTTATGCGTAATATTCATATAAGTTACCCTAACGTTTATTATGGAAAATATTTTAATGATTGACTAAGGGTTACGGCGCAACACGATCATTAATTACGCCGTAACCAAAATATATCTTAAAGATGGAAAGCTGCGTCATGAAGGTTACGGCGTAACCGTATATTTGGTTACATCGTAATATTATAGGGACTAATGTTGCGCATAATGTATGAAGTTTCAATTATATGTACAAGTTAATCCCTAAGTCCAGGGACTTAACTCGCCAAGCCATCAAAATATTAGTTTGCTATAAATATTAATGAATTCTCATTCTTGAATTCATTCTGTACGAAGACTGGTGGCCGCCAAAAGAGAAAAAGGAATAAGTTGTACGCATCAGTGGTATAGGGCAGACCCTTCGGGGTTTGTCATGGCGTTCGACTAGGGGATCGAGAGCATTAATTCGGCACAACTTGTAATAATACTTCAATTTATTATGGTCAATTTAATTCTATTATTATTTTGATTGAGCAGGTCATGCGGTTTAATTTATTATTGTTATGTTATTATTTGTGCTTTATTATTTGTTCTTGGCTTTTAATTATTTAATTATCTTTTTGATTATTAATTTATGATCCCGTCGTTTATCGCTTTCTTTATTATTTTATGTAGTGCACTTAATTGAACCTTGTGCCCTGTATCTGTATTAAGTTAAGGTTGCAAGAACTCTGAGTGTAAAGAGACCATCTTCACTCAAGCGTTTTAATTCTCCAATTGAAAGACCAATATTCATTGGTGGTTCAGCTTTTGACCATAAAGTTGATCCTTTGATTTTAATACTTTGTTAAGAGTGCAAGCTAATGAGGAGATCACCTATTTAGGATTAAGAGTATCTCATAAAATAAATGGCATTAAGATTGCGGATAAACATTGCACAAGAAGATCATATAATTTAATTGCGTTCTTTCTTTCTAGTTGTCCACCACTATACCCATTCCCTTTTCAACAAGCTAGGCTTACCACCCAAACAACTAGACAATAATCTTAAATACTCAAACATGTTTTCTTTCAAGTTCTAATGATTCTAATAAGATTATTCTTTTAAAGAAAAAGCTTCAGGCACTTAAAGCTTCAATAAAAGATTGGATGTAAGAGATAAATAACAACGCCCTAATGAAACTTGCTTTTCTATCCAAGCTCGGTTGTCTGATCTTGACAAAGTTAATCGATAAATAGGCTTAGCAACGGGAGTTTTTTTAGTCACTGAAAGGATTTCTCTCTTAAAGGATCTTCATAATTTAACAAAAGTCACTCTTAGACGTGCTCAAAAGCAAATGAGATGGGCCATTGAAGGCGATGAAAAATCCCAAATATTTTCATGGGATAATTTAATAAGAAAAGACGACAACTTGCTTATTCGTGTGTTCCATAGATGGAGATTGGATTGACAACCTTGCAAGGTTAAAAACGAATTTCCCTCATGCACTTTAGCCAATCTATTTGAGAGTCCTTTTGGTCCCTTGTATAGATATTGATATTGTTTGGGGGGGGTTCATTTGTTCAAAAAGCTTCTTCATGAACAGGTGGATGAACTTGGAGTGTGATGTACTTTGATGAGATCAAGTAAATGCGTTTTTTGGGATTCGGAACCAATAAATCGCCAGGTCCGTACGTTTCTCATTTGTATTTAGTTACGACTTTTGGGATATTCTTAAGCATGATTTTGTTCAATGCGATCCGTGATTTTTCATCTAAGTAAGTTCCCTCCTGGATGTAAATTCCCATCCTTCATTGCTCTAATCCCATAGAAACATGATGGCGAAGTTTTGTTAAAAGATTACAGTCCAATTATCCTCATTGGGTGTATTATACAAGATCGTTCTAAGATTTTTTGGCTAATCGTCCTTTAAGAATGGGTAATATCCTAGCTTATTAGTGATGTTTCACTCTGCTTTTGTATCCAACCGTCCAAATCTTGACGTCCTATCATCTTAATGAGCTTATGTCTTGGTGCAAAGGCTCATAAATCGAAAGCCATGATTTTCAAGTGGATTTTTGAAAAGGCCTTTTGATTTTCCCCCCCCTGTGAGATGGGACTTCTTAGATATTATTTTAGAAACTTTGGGTTTGGCATTTAAATGGAGAGGATGGATTCAAGGATGTCTTCGTCGGGCTAGGGGACCTATTCTTGTTAAGGTAGTCACAGATCCAGGCTTAATTTAAGTTCCACAAGGGTTTGAAGCAAGGAGACCCCTTATCTCCTTATTTGTTCATCTTAGTTATGGAAAGTTTGCATCTTTCTTTCAATAATATCATAAATGCTGATCTTTTTAAGGGTATCCGATTTGATGATTCGTTGACGTTATCTCATCTTTTCTATGCTGATGACGCAGTCTTCATTGGCAAATTTAGGATAGAGCATAACACCTTCCATAGTTCGTATGCTCAAATGCCTTCTTTTTTGGCTTCGGTCTTCAAATTCAAATATTCTTAAGAGTAAACCCGATGGGCATTGGAGTTCTCTAATGATGAAGTTCTGCGGCAGCAAAACATTATTGGGTTGTTCTATTTTTCCACTCGTTCTCTATCTTGTGTCAAGGTTGGGATGTCTCCTTCTAGGAGAAAAGGTCTTGATGAGAAATAATTGGTAAAGTTTTAACAGATATCAAAATGTAAAATTAAAATACTCTTTCCTATGGGTGGACTTCTTACGTTAATCAATTCGTTTCCTTACGTCCTTGCCTCTTTATCATATGTACGCTTTAATAAAGCTCCTTTGGGTGTTCTCGTGACTTGGAATCCCTTCGCAGAAAATTTTTTAAAATGGTGCCTGATATAAATGAAAAGAGATACTCCTATGATAGTGGAACAAGAAATTGGCTTCTAAACAAAAAAGGGGGGCTAGTGGTCCAGCTATTCGTTACCCTAAATAGATCCTTATATTTAAGTGGTTTGAGAGATTTCTTTCGCAAGATGCATCCCCTTGGAATCGTCCTTAATGCTGTTTTATTATTGGCAATCGTTCTCCTTTTGTTCACACAGGTTCGGTATTCCATTTGTTTTAATCTCCATTGATTGTATCTTGAAAGAGCCTCAATTCTTTGTCCTCAAAAGTAATTAACCTTCTTGCGCTTTTGAAAAAGAAATTGGAAAGGGGATACGAACACTCTCTTTTGGAATATTAGTTGGATAAAGATGTTCCCCCTAAGCAGATCCTTTTCCTCGATTATATGCGTTGGAGCTCAAAAAAAGTGTATTACGGTTGCAGATAGAACTCATTGATGTCATCGTTGTTGCTTCTTTCGTTAGAAACCCCGTGGAGGGGTGGAACAAGTAGCAGATTCACCAACTATTTGAACATTTGATGGTCTATAACTTTATCTTCTTCAATGATCGATGGGCATGGCTTCTTGGATCTTCTGGTGAGTTTTCTGTTCACTCGGCTAGAACATTTATTGATGATATTCTTTACCTTTGTTTGAGGACGTTACTAGATGGTGGAAATGGTTTCCAATAAAGGTAAATATTTTAGCGTGGCAAGTTTGTTTGGATAAAGCTCCCCACGAGACAGTAACCTTTCACTTTTCGTGGGATTGATATTCCTTCTATTATATGCCAAATTGTGGATTATCAGAGAACATGCTCGAAATCTTTTTCACTATTGTAATTTAGCTCGACTTTAAGGCTAAAATAGCTCGATGGTGGGAATTGATATTACAGATTTTTCTTGTACGAAGAATAGGAATGCTTTGTTTCAAAACGACCGGTTTTCTAAAGCTCCAAAAGAAATGCTAGAAGGGTCTTTATGTTATGTGTGTGGATATTGGAAATTCCGCAACCAAGTGCTATTTGGACTTCTCATCCGCTTATGAGCTTCTTTTTGATGATATTGTTTCGATACTCTTTTACTGGTGTCCATAGTAAAGTAAAAACAATATTTGATTTGGAGTTTCCTGGATGAAATGTCCTAAATCCATATCCTTGTAATTTTCTAGCTTCTTGCTAGTTTTTTTTATTAATTTCAATTTGCCGTTCAAAAAAAAAGAATAATAAAATCAATTAGATGATTAGAGGCACAAACCGTTCTTTTGGTCGACACCCGTACTTCTCAATCACTACACTATACACGATAGGGTACACTGCTCTTTAGTACGTAGGAATGGTCGAGGTAGTTAGGGTTTTATAAATGTAAAACCAGACGTAGTTTTATTTAAAAGAATTTACGCATCAATTAACCCGTCCTTAGACATATCTTGCATCCTCTTAAAGTGGACATGACCCTGTCTAGCATGCCATATGATTGAATCATTCAGTTTAAAGGTTGACATAAAGGCTGAAGCAATATTATATATTAAGCCTAAACATTTGATTACTCAAATAACCAAAACCAATAAACACACCATGTTTGGATAAAATAAATTTATTAGATTCAATCACTTTTTTTATAACTACAATTATTCAAAACACTACTAGAAACCAAATTATTTATATTAGGAACATGCAAAACATTAAACAAAGAAACAATCTTTCCAGAACTAAACACAATAGCAACACAACCACGACCCCACTCATTGACCAACAACATTGTTTCCTTTTGGCTTGTCACTATCTTACGCCCTGATGGACTCCTTAATGCGCAGATGACTGCCCAACTCAACAAGAGTTAACTCCTCCTTATGTTTCAAGGTATGCTTGAAATCTTTTCAAGAAGGAGAAAGTTTATCAATGATACAAGAGACCTGAATTGCCTCATCCATGTCCATCTTATGTTGTGTAAATCTACCAAGTATACCAAGAAGTTCAATTGTAATTATTCTATAAAAGTCTTAACACTTATTTTGTAATTTGTGAAATTACTAACAAGGAACTTCTTACTTGATGCATCCTTAGCTATATATTTGGCCTCAAAGGAATCCCATAGCTCTTTTCTAAATTCAACAATTTGTTAAACATCAAATAAAGGATCAGACATACCTTTGAGGATTAAACCTCTGCAAACATAGTCATCATTATCCCACTTATTCCTCTTCCTGACTTGTTCCACGGTTGGATCATCACCATCATCTTCAGGAATAGGAGTAGTCAGCACATACACCACACTCATAGCAGCAGCAGCCATTGATTATCACAAAATAATCTTCTTTGATTGTTGGTTATAGTAGATCTCAGATCAGGGTGAAGACAATCAATAACCTAGCTAATTATCAAGTTGGTTACCGGATATCACTTGAAGTCGTGTAATTACTTTTCAAAGAAGATTATCGATCCCAATTCTTTGGGTAATCACGAATACCTCCTTGGGATAAAACCAAGTGCTTGTTCTTGTTCTAGGCACAGATCAAGAACCCTGCATTTCTATGTGTTTATGTTTCTAGTGTTTTTTTCCATCAAATTTGATCCCGAATAAAGGGATTTACTCAAAACCTATTTAATGGAATTAACGAGATATTAATGTGCCATTAATCTCTTCTATATTATCCTCCATAAATTTAGGAATTAGTGAATTCATGACAAATCAAAAATGGTCAATTAATGCAGACAAATCAATTAACCTCCATAATTAAGGAATAATGATTTCATGACCAAATTAAAATATAGTCAATTAAGCCAGTCAAATCTGTCACTTAAATGAGGTCAAATAACCACCATTTATCAAACCACTAAAAGTGTTAGGGTGAAATCCGTGACTTAATCTGTTGTACACTCGTACCTCCCAACCCATTCCAAGTATGATCTCATTCCCACAATTGCACTAAATTTTCCCACAACATCCTCTCTCATATATCTATGATTAGGTGACCTAATTGAACCCAATCTTGGGATCTCAGTCAACTGAGTTAGGTTTTTCCTTCATAAAAACTCATTCCATTAAGGGCTTAGTCACATTCCCTTTAGACCGAATCTCAACTAACTCTCTTCTTAAAGCCTTTCTAAGCAGATCCGCCTGATGTTAACCATTGACTATACGAGTCAATCGTGATAACTCTATTTTAAAGTAGTTGTGCACCAATCAACCGTCTATGATAATATGTCTCAACATACGTTTTACATTGTTAATATGAGCTCTGTCAAAATTCTATTGACTATCACACTTTATAAACATTGCCGTTATCGGTTTACGCCATCTTGGTATGTCCTTTACGAGTTAATGTAAATATCCTTCATATTCTATAAATTTAAATGATAAATTCAGATTTCATCATAGTTTTAGCTATAAGCGTCTGTTTGAAATACTTTTAAGAATTCTATGATATAGCTTCCCACTTAGCGTAAATACATCCGCTCTAGTGGATCTAGATTCTTATACATATTAGAATCCGTATTTGAATACTCTATCAATTGATAGCACCGATAACCTTCCATAATGCAATCATAGTACTCATGTAATACTTATTCAAATGGTCCCCACTTGAATTACTGGTATATCTAATTAACCTGACTATACGTTCTAAATCAGGTCAGATGCACGTCATTAAACACATAAGATGCCCAATATTTTTTGAGTATTCAAAATGGGCAACACATTTAGCGCTATTTTAAATAGAATTAAAAAGATGTCATTGGATTCTAGCTAGGCCTGAATCCCCTACATTGAACCTCTCAAGAATATTGTCTTTATAATGTTTTTGACTTCAAAACAAATCCATATTGGTTCACATCCAAGAACCATATCCAACAACTAATGAAGTTCAAGTCAAATCTTGACTCCAACATATCATTAGTGGATTTGTTTATCTTTTTTAATGAGTCTGTTTCGGAGCTTCTTTGTCTTAGTGTTACTTTAGATCTAAAGAAGTCTTTCAATGCTGATGTTGATCCCACGCCTTGATCGATTCTTTATAAAGTAAAGAGTTTGTTACCTTGGAAGAATCCAAAATAACAAAGATTGAGACTTTGTATGTATATCAAAGTGTATGCGGAATCTACACTTTGATACTCTATAGAAGTTTATTAATGGAACAGTAATGACCAAGAACACACAATGAACACAAAAGTCACTGCTTCAATATTATTAAATAATACGAGTACTCTTGAAGTACTTGGGGTTACAAACCTTGAAGCTATTACAAATTTTCTCTAATTATATTTCTAAAAGTTCTAATTTACACTACACATAGGATCTCCTTTTATAGAAATACAAAGAGCCCTTTACAAATATATCTGCCTATCTTTTAGGATCAGTTACGATTCAAAACTAAACATCCCGAAATACTCTCTATGCATTCTTATCTTTAGCTCAGCAGCTTTGACTATCAGCAGTATTAACTCTTTTGTCTAGCAGTAGTAACTAATACTGGCAGTACTAAGTTTGTATTGGCAGTACTAACTCCATTAGTACTGTTGGCAGTATTAAGTCCATTGAAGATTTATTCCCAACAATCCTCCCCTAAACTTGTGATTGTCCTTTAAATCATCAAGTTTCTTCTGAATAACATCTTTTTTGCTTCTTCCTCTGCTGATGATTCTTTCAAACATCTTTTACTTCTGCACTTGTGATCTTATAAACCTTAGAAGTTCAATTGCCTGTGAACTCTCATGATCAACTTCTAATTTCTTCTTCAGCATCTTGGAAATCATCTCTTGGCTCAAAGGATATTTCTTCTCTGTCAACATATGAATTGCTAATCCATTCTCCATCAACAAAATATGTATACCACAAAAGTCACATAATCTCCAGCTTATCAAGTTGTATTCATGCTGACTCTTCCAGATCTCATCATCTTCATCAGACTCGAATAGAACATATAGATCTCCCCAAAGCATCAAATCAAACCCTTCAAGTCTTGAAGCACTATATTTTTACTTTACAAGCCTGTACAATTTCTCTACATCCTGTCTATCGAAGTCTTCAAGCATCTCACTTAAGATTTTGTAATTCTTTGAACTTCCATCTCCTCTGAACACTTGATAGTACATGAAAGTCTCTGTCAAAACACATGTCAAAACACATGTAATCAAAATATTTTGACTGGAAGTGGAAAGCAAAACACATGTCTATTGGCTGGAGATTACATGTGTTTTGACATGTGTTTTAACAGAGACTTTCATGTACTATCAAGTGTTCAGAGGAGATGGAAGTTCAAAGAATTACAAAATCTTGAGTGAGATGCTTGAAGACTTTCCACATATCTTCTTCCATCTTGTACGCCAGACTCATTTCTTCAGGGTGACTTCTCAGGAGATTTTTGGGGGGACTTTTGCTTTCCACTTCCATGCTCTGTATCCATTGGCTCAATATTTTGATTTAAAAATCCTAATCTTTTTCAAAGATTGGCCTAATGTCATTGTAAGACATACCCTTGAAGTCACTGATCTTGTAATTCCCTTGGTTCTTCAAATATTTGATCATATTTCTTCTAGCTTGGGCAATTGTCTTTGGCTTCATTTTTAGAGAATGATATCTAATGACTGAAGGATCATTCCAGTCAATCTTCTTTGTAGTCTTAGCTTCATCCATAGCTCTTTTCCTTTCTTCTTCATCCCATTGCCTAGCAATTTCTTCATCTCTAGCAATTTGAGCTCTTTGTTCCTTTCATTTTGCTATTCAAGTCTGATTGCTAAGCATAACTTAATCTTTCTTGTTCAAGTTCCTTCTTTGATTTCTTCTTGGGCTCCTTCTTCAAAACATTATGCTTTACTTATCTTGTCTTGTCCTTTTCTTGCACTTCATTCTTACTTAGGGAACTGTTCCTCAGCAGTACTATTATCCACTCAGCAGTACTAACTATTGGAACTTCTTCACTAGCAGTATCTTTCTTTGCTCCAGCAGTACTAACTTCATCACTTGCTTTCTCACTGCCCTCTTGATCTTGAATGACTTCAGTTGGAGTCACTTCTTGAATGAATAGCTCAGTGTCAGTACTTGCTTTTTCTTGAACCTCTTCATCAGATAACTTCCTCCCCTGTTTGGAAAAATCATATTCAAAGACTTCATCATCTGAAAGAATAACCCTAGCTTGTCTCCTTGCTTTCCCAATCTTTATCTGAGATTCTAGCTTCTTGACCCTGAGAATAAGCTTAGTATAAGCAGAACTATAGGTTTTCTTTGTCTTCATCAAGTCAGCCTCCAAAACTCCAATCCTGTCAGAAAGTGTTGTAACTAAATTCATCAATTCCTGAAGTTTCAAACTACCCTCATCACTTCCATGTGAGTGAACAGCATGGAGAGGTGAGTCATGGGGTGTAGGAAGATGGTATTCTGTTCCAGGTTGTGTTGGTGAAGGTTGTGTGGGTGAGGGTTGAGTAGGTGAGGGTTGAGTAGGTGATGGTGTATGAGCAGGGGTAGGTTCAGGTGAAGGTGAAGGTGTAGGGGAAGGTGAAGATGTGATTCTAGAAGGTGAAGTTGAGGGTTCAGTATCAACTAACATACTGGGGAATAAAGCAACCTCCTGGCCTGAGAATCCCTTGGTAGACCTCTTCATATTACTAAACACTTTCATACTGAGAGATGGAACAGAATATAATCTTGTGTGTTGTTGAAGCTTGTGCCTCTGCATGTCTAGGCATAGTTGTATAAACCTAGGGTACATCAAAAACTTATGGGGACTAGAGATATTAGACACCATGTGCTCAAAAATCATCCTAGAAAAATTAAACTTCCTATTTGTGGCTAGGCATATAACAGCAGCTGCAATATTACTACTAAACTGCTCCCAAGCAGTCTTCTTTGGGCTTAAGCAATGGAGAATATTATGAATAAGAAACCTCCATTGAGGTGAAAATGCACCTTTTTGAAAGGTTAACTTATCTGAGTCAGTATGATATCCCATAAGCGCCAATTGCTCAAAGATCTCTGTAGTTGGAATAGAGGTAATACCATCTTGATCAGCCAACTTGAGATGTCGCCGTAAAGAACCTTCAGTGATAGAAAGTGAGTGTCCATCAATAGTAGCATTAATCTTGACGTCGCCATTACCATCAGTCAAAGCCTCAGCAGACCTCCAAAATTGTTTTATAAAGGATACACACACCTCTGGCTTCTTAGTAAGTGCATAGCAAATGTGACTTCGAGTGATGAAATCTATGATCTGATGAAACCCTGCACTTCCCGTAGATTTTTCCAGAAACGCTACCATGTTGTGCTTGTCACAAAAATCCAAACTTGCCATGAGTAATAACTGTGAGTAATAGAGTGGGATATGATCGTGTATGTAAGTATGAAGGCTGGAGAAAGTTAATTGCAATTTAATAGAGAGAACAGAGAGATATTAGTTGACCAATATTAAGAAATTTGAAGTTATCGTGAATAAATCATTTTAATATATAGTAGATGCACGAAAGTCCAATTGGTCAAACCCCTATTCCATAGGTATTTGGCGGAAATATCTCAACGGCTCTATTAATAAATGAAAAATCTGTTAGGCCCAAACAGTACTAACGGTCATCCAGCAGTATTAACTTTGGCCTAGCAGTACTAAAATACGCCTAGCAGTATTAACTTCTCCACCCATAAGCAGTACAAACTCCAAAAGTTTGTAAGACTAAAAGAATAACATCACACAATCTCTCTTTCTGTTTTTAGGCTCACATTTCATCTCTCAATTCTTTTGGCTCACTTTTCACTCTGTCTATTTTTCACACAGCTCTCTTTCTGTTTTTGAGCTCACCAATTCTCTCTTTTGTTTTAGCTCACAAATTCACACAAAGTGTAGTTTTTGGCAAACTACCAGCCATAAACGGATTTGAGGAGTCTTTACCAATAGCCGTTTGCTTTGGACTAGCCATTGCTTCATTAGAAAAACATGGTGCAATGATAACCATATAGTTTTGAGTAAACTACCAACTATAAATGGATTTGAGAAGTCTTTACCAGTAGCCGTTTGCTCTGGACTAGTCAATTCTTGATGTCTATAAGACATGGTGAACTGATGACCATTTGTTGTGTGGTGTAACAACCAACACTTCAAGAACAACTAATATTTTGCCTCCCCGCAAATAATACATTATGGAGTAACCAATTTGACACTTCATTGTTTATCCTGAAAAAGTTAGCTTAAAACCAAGAAAAACATAATCCAAACATTTTTCTTGTTTAACAGTATTAAGTGTTACTCACAGGATTAACAAAGATACATAGAAATAACCAGCAGTACTAACTATAAGTAACAGTTGTAACAAACAGTTTTAAATATAACTAGCAGTACTAATTAGAACTAGCAGTATTAATTGACAAATAACTAACAGTACTAACATTTAACAAACTTTACAAAACAAACAAGAGATTTGGGCCTTAGGGATTGAGCATTCCAATACTTGAAACCAAGTACTGAAATCTACCAGCATCAAAACCTTTTGTAAGAAGATCTGCTACATTAAGTTGAGTGTCAATTTTAGCCATTTGAATCAACTTTTTAGTATTACAATCTCTTATAAAGTGATGCCTAATCTCTATATGTTTTGTTTTAGAGTGTTGAACAGGATTTTCTATGATACAGATAGTACTGGTATTGTCAATGTAAATAACAGTGTTCATAAAATTGTACCCATAATCAAGCAATTGGTTTTGGATCCAGAGAACTTGTCCACAGCAACTTGCAGCAGCCACATATTCAGCTTCAGTTGTAGAAGTGGCAACTACAGTTTGTTTCTTGCATTGCCAAGAAATTAACCTATTTCCTAAAAATTGACAACCTCTAGTGGTTGACTTCCTATAAAGTGTAGCTCCAACATAGTCACTATCAGTGTAAGCCACTAACTCCAATGGAGAATCCTTAGAATACCAAAGACCTAGAGATGGTTTGCCTTTAAGGTATCTAAAGATTCTTTTGACAGCTAAAAGATGGGAAGTTTTTGGGGAAACCTGAAACCATGCACATGCACATACTGCAAACATGATAATCTGGTTTGGAAGCTATAAGATACATCAAAGATCCAATCATAGATCTATAAAGATGTTCATCAACATCATCAGCATCTGCATCTTTAACCAAAGGCTTTTCCAAATATGTGGGAGTGCAGGCAGACTTCACATCTGTGTAGTTGAACTTTCTCAAAATTTCATGGACATATTTATCTTGACTGATAAAGATGCCTTTCTTTCTTTGTTGGACCTGCAATCCCAAAAAGAAGGTGAGTTCTCCCATAGAACTCATCTGAAACTTATCCTTCATAAGCTTCTCAAACTCATCACAAAGCTCATTCTGGTAGATCCAAATAGATGTCCATCTACAATATGATTTTGAACAAGCAATATATGCCCCTTTTGACTTTTGATGAATAAAGTTTGATCAATCTGTCCTCTTTGAAATCCATTGCTCAAAAGATAAGTGGCCAATGTGTCATACCAAGCTCTGGGTGCTTTCACAACTTTATAAACTTTATCAGGATGGTCAGGATCTTCAAAACCTGGAGGTTGACATACATACACCTCCTCTTCAATTTGAACCATAATAGGAAACAATTTTGACATCCATTTGGTATACTATAATACCCATATAAGAACATAAGCTAGGAAAAACTTATGCTCAATTCTAGCCACTGAGTCAAAGACTTCATCATAGTTCCCAATACCTCTTCTTGAGTTATGTTCCTTGGGAACAGTCCTTGGTTTGTTTCCTGATGACAATTCCCCCTCTCATCTTTCTTGTTTCTGTAGACCCACTTAGTACCAATACCCTATGACCTTTAGGCAAGTCACAAGAACCATACATTTTGCAGTTTTGAATTGTATGATTACCTCCTGCATTGCTCTACCCATGCATTGAATCACTAAGAGCTTTAGAAACTCTTTTTGGTTCTCTGAGATAGGAAACAGCAAAAAGACTGTATGAAGGTCCTGGTGAGGATCTTTCCTTCAATATTGCACCAAGAAACCTAGTTTCAGAGTAAGAAGTTGTCATCCTTCTTGGTTTGAACAGAAGACTGCACATCACCATCACATGATCATTGGATGATCTTTGAGGAATTCTTGTAATGAGGAGTGAAGAAACGGCATAAGATGGTGAAATGTTTCCCCAAATTCAATTCATTGGTCCACCACGTGTGTCTTCAGATGTAGGAATTGGTCCCATCAAGTCTTCAAGAGTAGCAATATTAACTTCAGGAACAACAGTACTAACTAGTCTACTACTAGTATTAACTTCTGGTCGGCAGTATTAACTTGTTGATCAGCAGTACCATTATCCTGAAGACTGCAACATCATGAGTCCCATCTTGATCTTTATTTGTCATCAGCAACAGATTTGAGTGAAGCATCATCAAAATATGAAGCATCCTTCCAAATGGGCATACACTACAATCTTGTTCTGTTGAGAGGATGTCTTGGACTCAGAAACTCTTGAATTACCTGCAGAAACAATTAGAAAAGCCCAGCAAACCACTGGTACATAATTCATTGATTGGGTTAGAGAATCAAGATCAAACAGCCACTTTGGACCATTTCCTTCTAACACAGGTTTATTCTCTAAAAACCCAACATGCAATTTTCCTGTACTTTTCTGGTTCTAATGTTGTAATACCCTAAAAGCTTTGCTTACTTAAGGAATACCCAATAAAGAAACCTTCATCACTTTTTTCCATCAACTTGCCCAACTTATCTAAGGTATTAAGAATAGTAACATGACATCCAAATGGTTTCATGAAGCCTATAGCTGGTTTAATACCCCTAAAGAGTTCATAAGGAGTCTTGTTATGAGGCTTGACTATTAAGACCCTATTCTGTACATAGCAAGCAGTAGAAACAGCTTCTGCCCAAAATGTTGTAGGTAACTTAGAGTCAGCTAACATTGTTCTAGCAGCCTCAATGAGAGTCCTATTCTTTCTTTCAGCTACACCATTTTGCTGAGGTGTCCTTGCTACACTATATTCTCTTTTGATACCTTTTTCTCTACAGAACTCATCCATCACATTGTTTTTAAATTCTGTCCCATTATCACTTCTGATTATTTTAACTTTCTGATCCACTAGATTTTCTATCTCTTTGATAAAGTTTTTAAGGATCTCACTAGTTTCATCCTTAGTTCTTAAAAAGAAAACCCATGAAAATCTACTATAATCATCAGTAACTACCAAGCAGTATTTTTTATGCATTAAACTACTAACAAAAGTTGGACCAAAAAGATCCATGTGTAGCATAAACAATGGCTTAGTAATGGGACTAAAGGCCTTGGTCTTACAAGAGACTCTATGTTGCTTGCCTTTAAGACAGGCAACACATGTTTGGTCATTCTCAAATCTTTTTAAAGGCAAATCTCTTACAAGATTTTCTTTGACAAGTTTATTAATATTTTTAAAATTGACATGACCAAGCCTCCTATGCCATAACATTGATTCCTCAGATGTAGCCTTTGCAACTAGACAAGTTAAACCATCTTTAGGAACTATGTTTTTCATATCAAAACTGTACATGTTATTCTGTCTAGGAATTTTAAGAAGTATCTGATTTTCATCAGGCAACTTAAAATTAGGAGATAGAACAAGACATTCAGAGTCAGTAAAAAGAACATAGTTCTTTTTGTCACACATTTGTGAGACACTAAAAAGGTTGAACTTCAACTCTTTGACAAAGTATACATCTTCAAAATCAAGTTTATTAGTTTTAATAGTACCTTTGCCAGTAATTCTTCCTCCATTTGCTCCTCCACCAAAAGTAACATAACCTCCATCAAAGTCTTTGAAATCTGAAAGATGGGGTACGTTTCCAGACATGTGCCTTGAGCATCCACTATCCACAAATCCTTTATCATTTAGCTGTGAATTGATCTATACACAAAACTTATGAAGTTAGTTATCTTTGGGGACCCAAGCCATTACTAACTTGGATCTGCCTCGTGCATCAATGTAATTATATTTGTTAAAGACTAGTGATGCACTATTGGGTTTGATAGGTCTCCAAACCCAACATGCTGAGGGCTTAACAACATTAAATCCCCTTGCCCGGACAGTATTAACATTTGGCCTAACAGTATTAACAGTCTGTCTACCAGTATTAATATTTTGATTATTAGACCTTTTTGTTAATTCTGTACTCTTGTAAAAGGGCCTTTGAACAGTTGATTGTGCTTGATTTTGAAAATGTATCTTTGGTCTAGCATAAATAACTGTTGATTTTAGGTGAGCAGTATAAGAATGCCTAATAGTATTAAAAGCCCTAGCAGTACTAAAAGGTCTGACAGTGTTAACAGACCTAACAGTATTAACAGGCCTTACATTATTAACATTTTTTAGGCCAGTCTTCATTAAGACTGCTCTTGGAAGCATTAGGACAATTGTATTGAATGTGGTCAAAACTACCACATATAAAACATGCCTTGTTCTTAAAAACAAAGTTACATCCCAATTGATTGGAATTTTGTCCATTCCAATTTCTTTGGTTCCCCCTAGGTCCCTGTGACCTGTACATCTCTGCATACCTACTTGATCTTCTAATTGGTTTTTCAGGTTTAACTGACTTTTTCTTAGTGGCAGTAGGTGTAGCAATTTTCTTTTCTACCTTAGGGATAGGCTCAACTTCTTCCTTGTCATCTTCCTCATCATCTGACACCCAATCTTGTTCTATGATCCCTAAAAAGTTGTAGTTATATAAAATGACCACCTTCATGTGCTTAACAAGTTTGTATAAAAAGTTTTTAAAAAAAAGTGTTACTGTAGCAAATAAAAAAAGGGTGAGAGTGGGACTCGAACCCATCCCCTTTCATTCACAAGCACACACACTTACCACTCGGCCCGGCAGGGCTATCCAACCATAGTTTGCAAGATTTAATATAAGTACTCATTTTACCTTTTTAGTTATAAGCCTGAATTGGCTTATTCTGAGCTTATTTTTAAGCTAATCTTCGGGTTTCTTATTTTTCTTAGGTAGGTTTTAGGGTAAAGTATTTTAGGTAATTTTCTCAGAATTTTTAAAATAAGTTTAGTATTTTTTATAATTTATTTTCTTTAAAATCTTAATTAATTCATAAAAAATAGAAAAATTATCAAAAAAAATATTTTTCTTTTTTAGAAAATTTTCTTTTATAATCTTTTACTTAGGAAAAATATAAAAACTTTTGTAGGGTCGTTTTTGCAAAATCTCACTTTTTAAAGAACGGGATTTAGCCCCGTTTTTGTTTTTTCATTTTAGAGCTCGTTTTAACTCCGTTTTCGGTCTAGTCTTTTTTATTCTTCATTATTAGTCCCCTAGAGTAGATTAGAAGTAAAAATTTCTTTGTAGGGTTAATTTTTAAGATTTTAGGTTTTTGACCCCTTGTTCGGGATTCCTGCTCTCGTTTTTCAGTATAATTTCATAATTTTTAGGTTTTTCTCAATCGTTTTTGCTTATTATTGATTAATTTAGCTTTCTAAACTCCCAAATCATTAATCTCATTCAAACTCCAATTTTCCGACTGTATCGATTCTCAAGCACAGCCTTGTTGGGGATAAACGACCCGGGGATATTCTATACTACTTCTCGGTTTCGTTGATTATTTTTAGATTGTACTTATTATATATATTTTATTATATATTATATATATAAAAGGTATAGCTTAAAAAGATACCAATCATGGCTCCTCAAACGTTTACTACATGGCCTCTGAATTATGATGGCCCGAACATTGATACGATATTTCCATAATAAATCCAATCAAAATGATATTTCATTATGACATAAAACATATCCAATCAAACTAAGACTTGACATATTACCCAGGTTGTGTGACGAAGCCGTTACTTTCATTTCATATACTTTTGCCATCAATCAGATTTCCCTGTATAGTTAAGGTGAGTTCATAGCCTCGCATTTAATCTTTTAAATGTTTCATAAACCCGCAAGGGGGATACATGCTATAAACCATGAATGCAAGTATTTATGTGTATGCTATCCTGATACATTATTGCCTAACTCCCTACTTTTGCCATTAAGTCCCCACTATCATGAACCACTAATTACTCGTCGGGGTAAGCGCGAATGCTGTGAATAGAT